>JASDQU011310370.1:0-20860 GCA_032191745.1 Picea mariana
AAACGAGAAAAAGAGACTGTATACCAATGCAAAAATGCCAAGAATTTAAGACCAAAAATGCCAAGAATCATGCAATTTCGCTACTTTAAATGCAAGGAAGCCCCCAATCTAATATAATGAAAGAAATTACAATTTTTTGTTTCAAAGAGACATTAAAACAAATAGAAAATCACTTCAAAACAAAAACAACCCAAACCAAGTTTCTCTTTTAACACGATTTATTAAAAAAAAGAAGCATTCTTTCACTAAACAGTTCTAAAGAAAAACCGATGCTTTGTAATTGAAAGACACTCAAAGGAAGAGATCAAATATTTCAAAAGAAAACAAAGAAAATATGGCTAAAATCAACTTCAAATTTGTCAAGCAGACTGTAAACAGATCCAACAAATCACCCCAGAACCATATCACAAATCTGGGCAGGAAAAACCACCAAATACAAATTCTTTCACAATTTCCTCAGGCTGGAAGACTAGCACAGTGCGGAAATCCCTTATTTCCGTAGGACAGATATGGGTAGGGCATGGCGTTTCCTCACTAGTCAAAATAGGTAGGGCGCAAAAATCCTAAGTCGTCGCACTGTCCCTCAAAGCAGGGTGCGGAAATCAAACAAAAATGGAAAAAATTAAAAATTAAGAAGGTTTTCGAGTGAAGTTTAACAATAAGAGAGTCAAGATGGATCTTCCAGTGACTCAGAAAACAAAAACCAATTTAATCAAAGCAAGAAAATAAGAAAAACTAGGAAAACATTTTGTTCCCCAGTACGGTCGCCAATTTTGTTATCGAGTAAATCGGTGAATGCAGACATAGACTAATCCCCCTAGAACCATCTAGATCTAGAACAAAACACGACAGGACATGGCGCTTTCCCTAGGCTCTAATCATCAAATTTACTACTGAACAAAAGACAATAGACATACCTTTAAATGTCGCTTCCTTATGTCTTTGTTGTTCCGGTTTCGCTCCAGTGTTCTTGTGATATTGATCCTGCAGTGAGACACAAACCAACCAAAGTGAAAGCAGAGAGCATATATTCAACAACAAACTATGTGTTATCTCTCCAAGAAACTCTTTAGGATTGTAGGCTAAAGATGCTTGGTAACTTAATAATATGATATGTAGGTGTGCTTGGAACAATGGGATAACTCAATGATTAATGAAACAGACAACTCATCATACATTCGAATGAAACAGTGCTTTTAGAAAACAATAATCAGACAAGATATTTTAAAGAGGGGATGAAGAATACTAATCTTGATTTCCAAATACAACTAGGTGTAGGGCTAATACAAGGTAGTAAGAAATCCTTCACTTCAAGTTTATGAGCTAAATAAAGAGATAACAGTCTTTAAAAGCTAAAACAAACTGAAATAAAGTACAGAAACAAGATACATGAACAATTCTGATATTGAAGGCAAAAGGAGACTGTAATTCTATTATCCAATAAGAGTCTATAACAATAGCCCAAAATGTATTCCTAGATTGAGCCCTGATCTCTTAAAAATATAGGCATTTATAGACTTTAAAATCAGTTTTTTTAGATCCTAAAAACTTGGATCTGTATATCTAAATATAGCAAATAAAACTAACTAAATACAAATTAATAATCAAAAGACTATTTCCTAGGAATCGAACTGTCTTCTTTTTTGATATTTGACATCTGGTCTTCCTCACTTTAATGACTCTGATATGTCATGGAGGATAAAGACATTTGTCTTCTGTAGCTGGAATCTTTCAACAACCATAACCCAAAACTTAATCGACCCTTTTTTTGGTGCCAAAATCTCCACGAATTTTTGATGCTGATTTTTTTTTGATTTGGTGGTTAATCCTTTGATGCTCCTATAACCCTTTAATTACTCCATAGTTTCTTTGCTCTAGCTTAACTTTCCAAAAAATTATTTCTATACTTTCACCAACTAATTCACCTTACGATCTGCTTGTTAGCTGGTGAAAGTTCTGCTTTTCACCAGCTAACTGGTTATAATTTTTCCCTTTGCGCTGGTGAAAGCTCTGTCTTTGGCCAAAAAGAAACCATTCATATTCAAAACTGTTGTTTTATCAAAAAACTCATTTTTCCTTTGATTTTTCTCCCTGCAAATTCACATCAACTTGGGCTAGTACCTGTATATCTGGATGTGTATTAACCTTCTCCTTCAGTTTCTTGATTTTCCTCTTGAGGCATTTTGCTAACCACCACAAACTGTTATAATCCTTGGTGATTTTCTTCTTTCTCTTTTTGTATTTGACACTCTCATGAGCCAACTTCTCAAAAGCTGCATTTGTCTTTGCAAAGTTTTTTGATAAGGCTTTGTATCTTGCTTTAATCACTCTTTCCAAAACCTCCTGTTGTTTTATCACCTCTTTCAGTTCTTTAATTTTTTGTGATTTCTTTGACTTCTTACTCTTTGAAGTTTCACCTTCATCTATGGGAATAAAAGTTTCACAGTCCTATGCAATTTCCATGGAGTGCTCTGAATTTTTAATGACTGGACTTTCATCTTCCTATTCTGGCTCTGTTTCTGAGTCTGTGTATGGAAAATTGAGAATATTTGTCTTTTTCATTGTAGACTATTCTGATTTGTAGGGGCTTCCGCAGTGCAAGATATTAGATATTATTTTGCAAATGGGGTAGCAAGCTAAGTGGGCTTGATTGTGGGGAAAACTCCACAGTTAAGCACGCTTGAGCCAGAGGTGTCTTGGGATGGGTGACCACCTGGGAAGTCCTAGTTACTGGGTGCAAGCCCCGGAAGTGATGATTGATGCTATGAGATTCATTTAGTTGGCTTCAATCCCATTTCTTCACCCCTGTGAGCATCACCCGATGCAATGAGTGCTAAGTGGACTATTCAAATCATGAGAATTATTGGTTAGTTGAGACTAATACTCATGAATATGGGTCATAGATTAATGACTTACACTACGCAGTTAATCCCAAAAATAATATCTAATATTCTGAGTTGATTTCAAAATCTAATTTTTTCTTTGCTCTCTTAGACTTTATGCTATAAATTCTATCCTCTCGTGGTTCTGGAAAAGCTCTCCTCCTCCTTGAGCTGCTCTGAGGAGTCAATTGCCTTTTTCCATTTTTCTTCTGCTCATTCATAGGTTGAGTTTGGGTTTCAAAACCTTCCCAGAAAAGAAAATGTTGCCAAGTCCTTCCCTTTTGTCTCAGTTCCTCTAGAATTATCAGTTTGATCAAGCCAAAATGACAAAGGGAATTTTTTATGCTTAGAGGTTCGGCTCTGATCTTCTTGCATACTTTGGTTAGGCTTTTGTGAAGGAAGAAAGGCAAATTCAGGAGGGTCTTCCCTGTGAAATGATCTAGCAGTCTGAAATGATATAACATTAGTTTGTCATACCTGTTGTTGACACTCGAAACTGAAAAGGGTTGCAGCAAATCAATCCCGAGGCAACCTCGAACCACTTTGGATTGGAAGCTGCCCCTTCCAACCCGAGAGGGATCTCTTGAATAATGTCATGAAATAATCTTCAGCAAGCTTAAAAAAGGTGGGCAGATTTATGGGTAAATGATGGTCTTGGATTTTTAGAGTTTGGGGGTTAAACCAGGGAAAAGGTCCATTGGGCATGGAGTCAAATGAAAACCGAAGAAAGGAGATAATAGCAGTGATCAAATAACTTGCAGAAAGTGAGGCAAAGTAAGTCTATCTTTCAGCGATTTGATAATCATGATGCAATAGCAGAAAAAGGAAAGGAAAGGCCGACGTAGAAGAGAATATATGCAGAGTTCTGAAAATGTAGACTGGTCTTACACCCGCTGATAGCTGGTGCAGAGGAAAGACAACAAACAATTACAGAAAACCATAATCCATTCGCTATAGTAGTGGTCATACTAAAGTATAATGAAGCACATCAGTTAGAAGAAAACAAAAGTGTAATGCAGTCGTGACGGAATAAGGAAGAAATAAACAATATGATAATGACAATATCAACTGCGGGCAAGGAACATATAAATGAAGTCCAAACAGATTTAACACAGCTGAAAAGAAGAAGAACATACTGAAAGAAATCGACCATGATGAATCTCATAGTGACAAGTAAAAAATCATCTTTATTTCTCCAATCTTGGCTTACAAAATAACTCGGCTTGCAAGAAGAGCCCCTCTTCGAAAGAGGTTTTCCCCAGCTTGCCCCCTTTCCTCTGTTACATACATCAGTCTTTTAAAAGAGAAAAAATCTAAAATAAAAATCTTGGTGTTCCGGGAAATATGAACCGGTTCGTCTTCTGGACTCCGTGACTGTTAGATGTTCTGATGGCTTACTAATCTTTTCACCGTTTTTTAATCACTTTGACAAGTGGCGTATGGATGATACCAACATTAGGAAAATTTGAATAATGATGTAGTCTATTTTATTTCTTCTCTGTTTCAGAAAGGATTTTCAAAGTTTGGCATAGCCACTCTGATTCATCCTTAGACAAATAACTCCCCCCAAACAATCTTGTATTTTCGTCTAACCGTGCAAACTGTATGCATCCACCAACAATAATATCTGTGATCAGAGATGCCAGTTGTGATGATGAGATTTGCAGCGTCTGTGGGGTGGAATGCATCCCAGAAAACATACTTTTCTCGATTCTGGCAAAGATTTGAGTTGGGTAAACAAAGCTGTCCAAAGCTTGTATCCACGTTACAGCACAGAGTGTCTGAATATTTGAAACCATATTTTCGTGGATGCTTTATTTTGCAAGAATTCATTGCTTCTCTGGTAAGTCTTTACTAGATAGGAATGTTCTAAATGAATGCAGTGCTCTAGCAGGTTGAGAATATGGAACCATGTGAGAAGCCCCTCGCACTGTTGCAAAGGTCAGCAAGTCTCCATATACAGTTGTCCATCCAGCCACCTTCCCTTCATGATACCAATCACGGTAAGGTACTTTGACAGACATCTTTAAGTCATTAGCTAAATTACGAACATTAGTCCGTGAATGAATGGCACTACAGAATCCTGCTCTCCACTGAAAATCAAAACACGTATTCCTTGTTGAATTATGTCCTTAAGAACAGGAAGAATGTCGATGCCTTCGTCATATCCTGAGTAATTCAGGACACTGCTACACATACTCCAATCGTATGGAAAATTTGTTCTATTTGCATGGAGTGTTTTTTGAACATTCGGCAAGTTGAAATAAAAATGTCTCTCGCTGGTCATGAAGACATCAACTCCTAGGCTCATATGGCTTACCTTTTTTCTTAACCGAAGCTCCTGCTTAATAAGTGATGGGGGGAAAACATCGAGTATCACGTCATATTTATTAACATAGTCACCAATTTCCTATTCTACCTGCTTTAATATATCATCACACTCTTTGGAAATATCAATGACATCCACATTTTTGATACGCTTGTCAAATTTGCAACTTTTCAGGATAACAATATTAGACTTGTCAGAAATCAGCCCATGTGACCATAAAAACTCATAACTCGCTGCCATATCAACATTAAGACTAAGCAATGGGTTGCCAATAGATATTCCCTTAAGTTTGAATTTATATCTCTTCGCCACTTTGTTGTAGTTTAGCAGTTTTTTCGCTAATTGTGGTATATAATGCCCTGCATAGCTTTCGCTAGTTAAGAATAAATCTCTAGAAGCATATTCAGGAAACCTTTTAAACCACCTAGAAAGAAACACAAGCATATTCCTCGTTGTAGATTCATCACCGCATGTGTAGTCTGAAGTGGTATTTGAATACGACCAACCAACTCCAGCAGGTGATTCTACGAAAAGGAGGTTTGATACTTTGTTCCAGGATTGCAAATTTTTTCTAAGTCCGTGACCATCATCTTGTGGATAAAATGGGCCTAGCTCTGTAAATGCACCGCCTCCAACTAAAGAACACCCTGGATTGAAGGTGCAGGTGTATATAATAGTGCCTTTATATCAAGGAATCCCATTGGTGCTTGGGATAAAAAATACTGAGTAGAGAAATTTCTGAAGTCCGTTACAACATAGGCTCCATATAGGGATGGTACTTTCCCACAAAGTGCCAAGAATATTAGACCAGGTGCCTTCATCCATTGGGCAACCTTAACGTGAAAGCTGTAATTCTGAGTTCTCCTGCCAGTGAAATCACCATCAGAAACTTTTAATGGAGTCGCCAGAGCATGTGCAACCAATATTTTCCTATGACCAGCTGCTCAACTAGGCCTTAGGACTATGAAAATGTCGTTCTCCTAGGGATAGATATCAACTTCGAATCCCCGACAACAACGCCAAAAATGTTGACACTCAAAACTGAAAAGGGTTGTAGCAAATCAATCTCGAGGCAACCTCGAACCACTTTGGATTGGAAGCTGCCCCTTCCAACCCGAGAGGGATCTCTCAAATAATGTCACGAAATAATCTTCAACAAGCTTAAAAAAGGTTGGCAGATTTATGGGTAAATGATGGTCTTGGATTTTTAGAGTTTGGGGGTTAAACCAGGGAAAAGTTCCATTGGGCATGGAGTCAAATGAAAACCGAAGAAAGGAGATAATAGCAGTGATCAAATAACTTGCGGAAAGTGAGGCAAAGTAAGTCTATCTTTTAGCGATTTGATAATCATGATGCGGTAGCAGAAAAAGGAAAGGAAAGGCCGATGTAGCATAGAATATATGTAGAGTTCTAAAAATGTAGACTGGTCTTACACCCGCTGATAGCTGGTGCAGAGGAAAGACAACAAACAATTATAGAAAACCATAATCCATTCGCTATAGTAGTGGTCGTACTAAAGTATAACGAAGCACATCAGTTAGAAGAAAATGAAATTGTAATGCAGTCATGACGGAATAAGGAAGAAATAAACAATATGATAATGACAATATCAACTGCGGGTAAGGAACATATAAATGAAGTCCAAACAGATTTAACACAGCTGAAAAGAAGAAGAACATACTGAAAGAAATCGACCGTGATGAATCTCACAGTCACAAGTAAAAAATCATCTTTATTTCTCCAATCTTGGCTTACAAAATAACTCGGCTTGCAAGAATATCCCCTCTTCGAAAGAGGTTTTCCCCAGCTTGCCCCCTTTCCTCTGTTACATACATCAATCTTTTAAAAGAGAAAAAATCTAAAATAAAACTCTTAGTGTTCCAGGAAATATGAACCGGTTCGTCTTCTGGACTCCGCGACTATCAGATGTTCTGACGGCTTACTGATCTTTTCACTGTTTGTTAATCACTTTTACAAGCGGCATATGGATGATGCCAACATTAGGAAAATTTGAATAATGATGCAGTCTGTTCTATTGCTTCTCCGTTTCAGAAAGGATTTTCAAAGTTTGGCGTAACCACTCTAATTCATCCTTAGACGAATAACTCCCCCCAAACAATCTTGTATTTTCATCTAACCATGTAGACTGTATGCAGCCACCGGCAAGAATGTATGTGATCAGAGATGCCAATTGTGATGATGAGATTTGCAGCATCTGTGGGGTGGAATGCGTCTCAGAAAACATACTTTTCTCGATTTTGGCAAAGATTTGAGTTGGTTAAACAAAGTTGTCCAAAGCTTGTATCCACGTTACAACACAGAGTGTCTGAATATTTGAAACCATATTTTTTTGGACGCTTTATTTTGCAAGAATTCATTGCTGCTCTGGTAAGTCTTTACCAGATAGGAATGTTCTAAACGAATGCAGTGCTCTAGCAGGTTGAGAATATGGAACCATGTGAGAATCCCCTCGCACTGTTGCAAAGGTCAGCAAGTCTCCATATACCGTTCTCCATCCAGCCACTTGCCCTTCATGATACCAAGCATGATAAGGTACTTTGACAGACATCTTTAATTCATTAGATAAATTACGAACATTAGTCCGCAAACCCATCAATGGCACTACAGAATCCTGCTCTCCACTGAAAATCCAAACACGTATTCCTTGTTGAATTATGTCCTTAAGAACAGGAAGAATGTTGATGCCTTCATCATATCCTGAGTAATTCAGGACACTGCTACACATACTCCAATCGTATGGAAAATTTGTTCTATTTGCATGGAGTGTTTTTTGAACATTTGGCAAGTTGAAATAAAAATGTCTCTCGCTGGTCATGCAGACATCAACTCCTAGGCTCATATGGCTCACCTTTTTTCTTAACCAAAGCTCCTGCTTAATAAGTGATGGGGGGAAAACATTGAGTATCATGTCATATTTATTAACATATTCACCAATTTCTTGTTCTACCTACTTTAATATATCATCACACTCTTTGGAAATATCAATGACATCCACATTTTTGATACGCTTGTCAAATTTGCAACTTTTCAGGATAACAATATTAGACTCGTCAGAAATCAGCCCATGTGACCATAAAAACTCATAACTCACTGCCGTATCGACATTAAGACTAAGCAATGGGTTGCCAATAGATATTCCCTTAAGGCTGAATTTATATCTCTTCGCCACTTTGTTGTAGTTTAGCAGTTTGTTCGCTAATTGTGATATATAATGCCCTGCATAGCTTTCGCCAGTTAATAATAAATCTCTGGATGCATATTCAAGAAACCTTTTAAACCACCTAGAAAGAAACACAAGCATATTCCTCGCTGTAGATTCATCACCGCATGTGTAGTCTGAAGTGGTATTTGAATACGACCAACCAAATCCAGCAGGTGATTCTACGAAAAGGAGGTTTGATACTTTGTTCTAGGATTGCAATTTTTTTCTAAGTCCGTGGCCATCATCTTGTGGATAAAATGGGCCTAGCTCTATAAATGCACCACCTCCAACTGAAGAACACCCTGGACTGAAGGTGCAGGTGTATATAATAGTGCCTTTATATCAAGGAATCCCATTGGAGCTTGGGATAACAAATACCGAGTAGAGCAATTTCCGAAATCCGTTACAACACCTACCTTCTGAGGTGAAATAGAGTTGAATGCCTTTAAACAGGTCCTACCATTCCTCTTCCAGGATTGAAACTGGCATGCTTTTCTTCCAGGTGATGTCTCTGAATTCTGCCTTGAGGTATACCCTGAAATTCAAATTCTTGGTTGCTGTTGTCTTAAACTAGCTTTGGCCCATTCTGGGTAAACCGGTTGCAGTGGCAATGGCAGATTCATCTACTATCATCTCTAAAGACCCAACGCTGGCTCTCTTTCCATCATACAATTTAGCAAACACTTTAGCTGTTGTTTGGTGGCAACCACTTTGTAACCTTTCCACGTAACTCATGCATCCTGCGTTTGAGAAATGATTTTTCACATTTGGATGTGGCTGTAAGAATGACAAGCTATCCAATTCTTTCCTCAGTAGCAAACCACTTCATTTCCTTGCCATCTGTGAGTTGAACCTTGGACGATTGGTAGAAAACTATCACAGTAATTTCCTGATTGAGCCAAGGTTTGGCGCTGGTGAAAGCTCTCGGTGTTGCCAATTCAAAACATGGAACCATACCATATTATCTGTGAACAGTGCGTATTCAAAATATGAAGTGTTGATTTGATGTCGTCGGGTGAGTGGTACTACTCCTCTATTTGTGATGATGAATGTGAATTTATCATCTCCAATGCTATCATTGTTGAAGCATGCAATCATGAGCATGATCCACCATAATATTCGATTAAAATGTGCATAATGGTATCCTCATCATCACTTGCTTCGAATAGCACCTCGTAATGATTATGTGACGTGTGTCGAGCGTGTCTCTATTTGATTTCTAGAATCATGGAAGAAAACCCTGTGTTTAGCGCTTTCACCAGCGAGCCTGTCTGTGGAATAGTACACCTTAACCATTGAAACCTGTTGCTTTCACTAGCTAACATCAACCTTGCAACATGCGTTAGCTGGTGAAAATCTTTTTTATGATTTTTTTTTAAAAAACAACCTTTGAGGATCAACTTATTTCTAGGACATGAATTTAAAAACCTAAGTTCTGACACTAGAAGAATAAAAAATCGAATATAGAATCTTATGGATGACTATGCTATCACCTACAAAATGAAACCAAGTGACTGATTCATTTTGGGAGCTAACATTTGGCTCCAACTGGGATGGATACCTCCTTGTGAGGTCACCAAGAACCTAGTTAGACTCAGTAGCCTTTATTACAATTTGAAAATTTGAGAATTCGAAAAATGGTTTTACTTATTACCATTGGGCATGGAGTTATTGAAGCAATAAAAACAAAAACAAAACTAAAAGGAATATGTACAAGTAGAACAGGGCTTTTAAGAAAAGCCTTATGAAATATAGGGTTTTAGAAAACGCCCGTTAAAAGGGCCACCTGCTACTTCTTCGCCTGCAAGATTTTGGAGGACAAAGGTATTGTTTTGCTGAACTGCTGTTATGATAAAAGGACCTGCCTAGAGAGCATCAAATTTTCCATGTTTTCCCTTTTCTTTCCTTGCTGCATCCCATTTTAGAACCAGCTCCCCTGCTTTGAAAGTATTGGCCTTAACTTTCCTGTCAAAAACCTCCTTCATCTTTTCTTGGTGTAACTCTGTCTTTTCCAGAAGTTGCTCTTTGTCTTGTTGTAACTATACAAGATTGTGGATCCTTCTAGTCAAATCATTTGGTTCAGAGTTAGCTTCTTGTAAAAACTTTGCAACTGGCAGTGCAAGTTGAATAGGAAAGACGACTTCAGTACCATATACTAACTTGAAGGGGGATGTACCAATTGACTTTTTATTTATAACCCTGTCAGCCCACAAAGCAAATTTCAACTTGGAATCCCAGCTTTTGGTATTTTGTTCAAGCAACTTCTTTATGATCCTGACTAAACTCTTATTTGATGACTCATCTAAGGCATTTCCTTGTGGATAGTAAGCAATAGAATGTACTAGTTGAACTCCCAGCTCTTCACATAATTTTACCAAGTGTTTATCTTTAAATGAAACAACGTTATCAGTGACTATTCTCTTAGGGAAACCAAATCTGGTGAATGTTTTCTTGAAAAAAATTAATGATGACAGTGTGATTGGTGTTCCTGGTAGGAATGGCCTCAATCCATTTGGTAAAATAATCAGTGGCAACAAGGATCCATCTATGCTGACTGCTAGAAGGCGGGTGAATCTCACCTATGAAGTCCAGACCCCATTGTTGGAAAGGACCTATGACCACAATAGGTTTGAGGGGAAGGGATTTTAGTTGTTGTTTGCCTGCAAACCTTTGGCACTTGTCACATGTTCTCACAAATTCACACACATCTGAAAATAAAGTTGGCCAGTAGTAACCTGCTCTTAAGATTTTATGTGTTGTAGTTTTCCAATAGTGATGTCCTCCGCACTCACTATTATGAAACTCAATCATGATTTTAGCTGCTTCTTCTTGGTTTATGCGCCTCAATAGTAACCCTATCAAATTTTTCCAAAACAATAAGTTGCCATTAATGCAGAAATTCATGGCTTTGAGCTTTAAAGCCCTCCCTTGTGTTCTTGTCAAATCTAAAGGAACTGATAAAGTCTGCAAAAAATATAAGATGTGGCTGTACCATTTACAGTTAGCTAGGTGAGTTGAGACCTGCATTTCCTCACTTCCTTTGTCCTCTGAAGACTGAATATTTTCTGCATTTACACTTACCAAATTTATCTCAAGCAGTTTACAATTTTCTTTTGCAACAAGGCCTTGACCTTTCACCAGTTTTTCCAGCTTGATCTCAACATCCAATTCAATTAACTTTGCTATCCACTTACTTCTTTTTCCATCTATGTCAGGTTGTATAAGCACATCTTTAACTAAATTGGACGGTACATAAGCTATTACCTTGGCTTGAAGGATGTAAATTCTGAAGGCTTTTAATGACTTGAAGAGTGCATATGCTTGTTTTTCCAATAGTTCATACTTCACTTCAGCATCTCTCAAGACTCTACTGAAGAAGGAAACTCGCTGCTCCTGATCGTCAACATTTCTCTGCAATAATACTACTGCAATTGTGTCTTTTAAAGAAAATGAAAAGATATAAAACTCCTTGTCGAAGTCAAGGCTGATTAAAATAGGGGCTTTCATAATGGCTTCTTTGATAGCATTGAAGGAGTGTTTAGCTTCTTCAGTCCATATTACTTCTGAGTTCTTTCTTAACATAGAAGTGATATGCTTTGTAAGTTCTGCAAACTTGACTATAAACCTCCTGATAAAGTTTATAGTTCCGAGGAAAGACTGGATGTCCTTTTTTGATCTAGGAAGAGACAAATTTCTAATGGCTTCTACTCTTTTCAGATCAATCCTCACCCCATTAGCTGAAACAATATGTCCAAGTAATTTCCCCTCTTTGAGTGCAAAATTAGATTTATTAGGATTAAGAGAAATGCCATACCTTCGACATTTTAGGAATGTCTTTCTCAAGTGCTGCAAATGATGTTCATGGCTGGCTGAAAAAACAGTAATGTCATCAAGATATATCAAGACGAATTTTTCTTTCTCCCCAACGAATGCAATTTCCATCGCCCTCTGGAATGTTACTCCCACATTCATCAATCTGAAAGGCATATTTTCATACATAAATCTACCCCATGGAGTGATAAAGGCAGTCTTTTCTCTATCATCCGGATGGACAACAATCTGGTTGTATCCGGAAAACCCATCAATAAAAGACATCACCTTTGATCTTGACACCTTATGTAAAATATGTTCCATCTTAGGCATCGGGTAGTTGTCTTTCCTAGAGCACTTATTCAGATTTCTGAAATCCACACAAAGTCTGATCTCTCCGTTTTTCTTTCTGACAGGTACAAGATTAGCAATCCAATCTGAGTACCTGAGAGGTATAATAATGCGGGCATCCAATAGCTTCTTGATCTCCTTTTCCATGGTAGGCAACAACATAGGACTGAAAGATCTGAGCTTCTGCCTAAATGGTTTCGTAACTTTGTTCAGGGGAATCTTGTGCTGAATTACTGCAGTGTCAAATGTCTTTAAGTCATCATATTGCCAAGCAAAGATGTCAGCAAATTCTTTTAACAGATCACCGTAATCAGCCTTTTGTTTTTCAGTCAGATGTGAAGCTAAGTTGACATATTTAGGATCCTATTCAGTGACTATATTATACTAAAAAACTTCTAAGTCTTCTTCCCTCTTTTCCAATTTGACAGCCACATCATTTTTATCAAAAAACTTTTCTAAAGGGACCAAACCTTTAGGGATTCTGTTAGTGGACAGTTGTACTATTTCATGTCCTGCAATTTTACTTTTGAACTTTGGCTTCTCAGCTTCGTCGTCATGTTCATTCTCCTGATCAATTTGCAAATCTACGAACTCATCTATCACTGCAAGAAATCTAGTGAGTTCAACATCATCCTCGAAAACCTTCCAGAATTTTACATTATCAAGGAGTGATGGCCTATACTTTACTTGAATTTCGTAAATCAATTTAGGAGGTAAAGGAGGTATAAAATCACAGGCTAACACAACTAATGAATCAAACAATTCATTCATTGCTCTGGGTATGGATGAAATATTGAAGTCTGTAAAAGTATGGATTACTCTCAAAACTTCATCCCTATAGGCTTTCAGCCTGACATGTTTTGCTTGAAAGGACTTGTTTACCTGTTGAATGATTAAATCTACGTCTTCTCCATCTTCTTGATAATCACCTTCATCTTTGTCCATCACAACATTTTGAAGAGGGGCCTTTATCCTCTGATCCTCAGTAGGATTCCTTTCTCTTTGCAAAATCTGCATTGGCTGATTATTTCTTCTGAAGTTGTTGGGATTTTGATTTGGGTTTCTACTTGCATAATCATAAGTGCCCCTTCCCTTGACAGGTTGCTTATTTTCAATATTGATTTTAGATATCTCAGAGGTTAGAGATTCTAACATCTTAGCCATTTTATCTAACTTTGGGTTTTCATTGGATGAAGAAGAAGCTTCATCTCTTGGTTTTCTTCTATCAGTGTTTCCTTTCAACTTATGGGCAGCCAATATATTTGATTCCACCTCAAGGGAAACATATTGCATCAAATATAGTGCCGGTGACCTCCTTTCTCTCAACAATAAACAGAACTCTGAGTCAAAATAATTAGAATTTGTGATTTTGGCAGAAGCATTTGAAGGTTTTATCTCTGCTGGTATTTTACTGTACATTCGGTTGAACCTTTTAGTGAAATGAGAGACTGAATCACCATTTTGTTTTCTTAGATTTCCAAATTCAGTGATATAGTATAGAAAATCTCTTCTATCACCCCAGTGTTTCAAGAAGGTATCATCCAATTGCTCAATGCCAGCTATTGAGCTAGCATGGAATTCTTTGAACCACTTTCTAGCATGGCCATCTAAACTTTGCACAAAGACTCGTGTCCAAACATATTCCTCCTCAATATTAAGGTTTTCAGCATAACTGTAGAAGGCCTCAATATGTTCTTCAGTAGTAACATCACCCTCACCTGTGAATTTGGGCATTACTTCTGATAGTCTCCTGTCAGCATAGCTGATACTGGGTTTGGCAATATTAGTGGCGCATACTTAGTAGCTAAAATTTGTTGCATCTTGGTCAAAGGAGGTGGTGCAGCCATAATGATCAGGGGTGAGAGAGGTGATAGTTTTTTCTTTGATTCCTCAACACTGGGGGAATGTAAAGGAGGTGAATTATCTAATGGGAAAGAGGTATGATATGAGGCTCTGTAAAAATTTGCAAGTTGTTCAGCCAAGTTTTCTTCACCTTTAGCAGACAACTTTTGAAGAGGATGCTCTACAGCAAGGAGGCTAGTGTAAATGTTTAAATGATCTTCTTTCTACTGTGATTGAAAAGACTCAAGAGAGGAAGAGATATGGTTTCTTTCTAAGGATTTAGGTGACTGTTCAACCAAGTCTGAATTTATTAATTCTTCAGCAGTGACATTTTCCTGTTGATAAAAAATAAGTGACTCTTCCACAGTGGTTACAGTTGCTTTTTCACTGGCAGTTTTAGTGGAAGATGATTCAATGTTTTTTGTAGTAGATTTCTTAGAACTATGGAAAATATTACCTTCGGTGTCTGATTTTGAAGATTGACCCTGGAATGATCTCCCTCTTCTGAGAAGTAGTTCTGGATTGGGAACTGGTGTGACAGGTGAGTCTTGTGGATTCGCCCTAGTACTGATCCTCTTGGGAGCTAGAATGAACTTGTGGAGTCGCCAGATAGATAATTACAACCAATGTGATATCTGATCTTTGTCTATCATCAAAGATCAGCTCTGTGTTGTATCCCAGGAAAGCTGAGCTTCAGTCTCGGATCCCCGACAATGGCGCCAATTTGTTATCTCTCCAAGAAACTCTTTAGGATTGTAGGCTAAGATGCTTGGTAACTTAAGAATATGATATGTAGGTGTGCTTGGAATAATGGGATAACTCAATGATTAATGAAATAGACAACTCATCATACATTCGAATGAAACAGTGCTTTTAGAAAACAATAATCAGATAAGATATTTTAAAGAGGGGATGAAGAATACTAATCTTGATTTCCAAATACAACTAGGTGTAGGGCTAATACAAGGTAGTAAGAAATCTTTCACTTCAAGTTTTTGAGCTAAATAAAGAGATGATAGTCTTTACAAGCTAAAACAAACTAAAATAAAGTACAAAAACAAGATACATGAGCAATTCTGATATTGAAGGCAAAAGGAGATTGTAATTCTATTATCCAATAAGAGTCTATAACAATAGCCCAAAATGTATTCCCAGATTGAACCCTGATCTCTTAAAAAGATAGGCATTTATAGCCTTTACAATTAGTTTTTTTAGATCCTGAAAACTTGGATCTGTATATCTAAATATAGCAAATAAAACTAACTAAATACAGATTAATAATCAAAAGACTATTTCCTAGGAATCCAACTGTCTTCTTTGTTGATATTTGACATCTTCTCTTCCTCACTTTAATGACTCTGATATGTCATGGAGGATAAAGACATCTATCTTCTGTAGCTGGAATATTTCAACAACCATAACCCAAAACTTAATCGACCCTTTTTTTGGTGCCAAAATCTCCATGAATTTTTTATGCTGATTGTTTTTTGATTTGGTGGTTAATCCTTTGATGCTCCTATAACCTTTTAATTACTCCATAATTGCTTTGCTCCAGCTTAAATTTCCAAAAAATTCTTTCTGTACTTTCACCAGCTAATTCACCTTATGACCTGCTTGTTAGTTGGTGAAAGTTCTACTTTTCACCAGCTAACTGGTTATAATTTTTCCCTTTGCGCTGGTGAAAGCTCTGTCTTTGGCCAAAAAGAAACCATTCATATTCAAAACTGTTGTTTTATCAAAAAACTCATTTTTCCTTTGATTTTTCTCCCCGCAAATTCACAGCAACTTGGGCCAGTACCTGTAGATGTGGATGTGTATTAACCTTCTCCTTCAGTTTCTTGATTTTCCTCTTGAGGCATTTTGCTAACCACCACAAACTGTTATAATCCTTGGTGATTTTCTTCTTTCTCTTTTTGTCTTTGACACTCTCACGAGCCAATTTCTCAAAAGATGCATTTGTCTTTGCAAAGTTTTCTGATAAGGCTTTGTATCTTGCCTTAATCAGTCTTTCCAAAACCTCCTGTTGTTTTATCACCTCTTTCAGTTCTTTAATTTTTTGTGATTTCTTTGACTTCTTACTCTTTGAAGTTTCACTTTCATATATGGGAGTAAAAGTTTCACAGTCCTGTGCAATTTCCATGGAGTGCTCTGAAGTTTTAATGACTAGACTTTCATCTTCCTGTTCTGGCTCTGTTTCTGAGTCTGTGTATGGAAAATTGAGAATATTTGTCTTTTTCACTGTAGACTGTTCTGAGTTGATTTCAAAATCTAATTTTTTCTTTTCTCTCTTAGACTTTATTCTAGAAATTTTGTCCTTTGGTGGTCCTGGAAGAGCTCTCCTCCTACTTGAGCTGCTCTGATGAGTCAACTTCCTTTTTCTAGTTTTCTTTTTCTCATTCATAGGTTGAGTTTGGGTTTCAAAACCTTCCCAGAAAAGAAAATGTTGCCAAGTCCTTCCCTTTTGTCTCAGTTCCTCTAGAATTATCAGTTTGATCAAGCCAAAATGACAAAGGGTGTTTTTTATGCTCAGAGGTTCGACTCTGATCTTCTTTCATACTTTAGTTAGGATTTTGTGAAAGAAGAAAGGCAAATTCAGGAGGGTCTTCCTTGTGAAATGATCTAGTAGTATGAAATTATATAACATTGGTTTGTCATACCTGCCTTCTAAGGTGAATAGAGCTGAATGTCTTTAAACAGGTCCTGCCATTCCTCTTCTAGGTGAGAAACTGTCATGCTTTTCTTCCAGGTGATGTCTTTGAATTCTGCCTTAAGGTATACCCTGAAATTCAAATTCTTGGTTGTTGTTGTCTTAAACTAGCTTTGGCCCATTCTGGGTAAACCGGTTGTAGTGGCAATGGCAACTTCATATACTATCATCTCTAAAGACCCAATGCTGGGTCTCTTTCCATCATACAATTTAGCAAACACTTCAGCTGTCGTTTGGTGGAAACCACTTTGTAACTTTTCCACGTAACTCATGCATCCTGCGTTTGAGAAATGCTTTTGCACATCTGGATGCGACTGTAAGAATGCCAGGCTATCCAATTCTTTCCTCAACAGCAAACCACTTCGTTTCCCTACCATCTGTGACTCAAACCTTGGATGATTGGCAGACAACTGTCATGGTAATTTCCTGATTGAGCCAAGGTTTGGCGCTGGTGAAAGCTCTCGGTGTTGCCAATTCAAAACATGAAACCATACCATATTATCTGTGAATAGTGCATATTCAAAATATGAAGTGATGATTTGATGTCGCTGAGTGAGTGGTACTGCTCCTCTATCTGTGATGATGAATGTGAATTCATCATCTCCAATGCTATCATTACTGAAGCATGCAATCACGAGCACGATCCGCCATAATATCTGATTAAAACGTGCATAACGGTATCCTCATCATCACTTTCTTCGACTATCTTCTCGTAATGATTATGTGACGTGTGTCAATCATGTCTCTATTTGATTTCTGGAATCATGGAATAAAACCCCATGTTTAGCGCTTTCACAAGCGAGCCTGTCTGCGAAATAGTACACCTTAACCGTTGAAACCTGCTGCTTTCACCAGCTAACACCAACCTTGCAACATGCGTTAGTTGGTGAAAATATTTTTCACGCTTTTTTTTTTTAAAACAACCTTTGAGGATCAACTTATTTCTAGGACATGAATTTAAAAACCTAAGTTCTGACACTAGAAGAATAAAAAATTGAATATAGAATCTTATGGATGACTATGCTATCAGCTACAAAATGAAACCAAGTGACTGATTCATTTTGGGAGCTAACAGTATGCATATGATCAAGGAATTATGCAATAAAATAAAGATAATTCTATGGGAAATAAACATGCCACTGTATTATATTAATAATAGGAAGAGAGATTACAACCAGATGCCTTGATGTCGCAAGGTTCCTTCCAACAATTCCTTGCTTCCCACACACTTTTGGTCCAAGAATTCTGAGACTATAGATCTGAAATCTATCTTGACAAAAGAAAATCTCAAAGCCAACATAAATTTCCCAAGCTCAATCCAACTACAAAAGCCAAGCTCCAAAACCAACTCCTAACCCTTTCCATGAGAGCTCCCCTCCTTTTATAAGCTAAAGAGGATAAGGTGAGGATGTTAGGATGATCCCACTAAATTATGAAAGTGAGTAAGATCTGAACGATTCGGAGGCCACCTCACCATAGAAGCTTCTCCTTCTAGAAGCATCGAGAAAATTATCATTTTTCCCATGTATGAAGGCCACCACGACCTGGTTATAGTGCATCCTACGGAAATTTCGTGCCCTAGATATAGTGCAGCCTGTGGAAATCAGGCATTTCCGCACCCTAGCTATGGTGCAGCCTGCGGAAATCCTCCAAAATAGGGATTTTACAGAGGAAAACACAACTTCATCTCTCAGGAAAAGTTCTTCTCCCTTATTTCTTTAGGAATTCAGGCCACTGACCCTTCTGAAGGAAACATATAGGTTTACATCATTAATGATCATGGGGGTGCAAAAAACAATGTGTAACAATGTGCCACCTGTCAGTCTTGACGATGGACGGTCCCTGCTTCTTTCGAGACTTCGGGACTTTGACAAGTCTTCTCTCCTATGCTCATCCAAAGGCTTACCCTTCGTGCATTTATCTCTGGATCCAACGTATTTTGATCCTCGCCACCCAGATCCAATGGATCAGATCTGTACTTCTCCTTTGTGCTTCCTCTAGTCACTGGACGCCGCTCTTCTAGCTTATCCTGTCCTTCCACTTAATATGATCCAACGATTGTCGGGTATTCGATATTGGTGATCCAACGTCCACTGTATTTCTTTCTCCTGAGATTTATTGCCTTCTGCTCTCTCGACTTCTTAAAGATTCACTTCGACACTTAGTCGAATTGGGGATCTGTGCACTCCTTGCATTTCCTCCAAAGTCTGAATCTTTGAATTCTCATCGTTGCTTTCATGTTTTCCATCGTCGTTGATGTTATTTCCATCAATGAAAATCACACTCTTCCTGTAAAACATGTTTTTATTCTTGCCATCAATGACAAGCACACTCTGCCTGTAAACATGCCAACTACTCATACAGATTCACCCCCGCCCTCCCCCCACCTCAATATTCCAACAAATTGTTCTTTATCCCCCTTCCCAACCTTCGATAATAGAAAATATGCCTATGTGGGTGGAAGAAGAAGAAGACCTAAAAAAACCAACTTCCTACCTCATATATACAATCCACACTTCCATAGATGATAACACCATTGATGAGGACACTTTCCTTGAAAATTTTCTGCAAAATCAATATCCAAAAGATGTAAAAATAGAAGGGATAAATGATGATAAAAGATCTTAAATTTATGTAGAAAATAACACTGAATTATGGACATATTTTTTTACTGCTGAGATAGAAGATCCAACTATCAAAACCATAGAAATTAGCCCTGCAAAAACACTCAAAATCAACAACAAACTCACTAGTCAGCATGAACAAAAACTGTTAGATGTACTGAAAATAAATATTGAAGATTTTTCATGGGATTATAAATACATGAAAGGCATCCATCCTATTTTTACTCATCACATTTACTTCAAGGAGGACTAAAAACCTATTAGGAAACCCCAAATTAGGATGGACCTTGCAATGAAATACATAGTTAAACAAGAACTCCAAAAGTTGCTTGATTTTGGATTCATATATCCTATATCATACAGTGAATAGGTCTCCTCTCTAGGTTTTTTCCCAAACAAGAATGGGAAATGGAGGACATGTGTATATTATCGAGAATTTAACAAGGCTACCAGAAAGGGCCATTTCCCCTACCTTTTATGGACCAAGTTTTGGATGTCTTGGCTGAGAAGAAATGCATTTCCTTTCTGGATGGTTTTAGTGGATACAACCAAATTTAGGTCAGTCCTGAGGATCAGAACAAGACCACCATTATTTTCCCATGGGGTACATTTTCATACAAAGTCTTAAATTTTTGCCTATGTAATGCCCCAACCACTTTTCAAAGATAAATTCTCAGCATCTTTTCAGAACAGATCCATGATAAAGTTGAGATCTATATGGATGACTTTACCCCTTATAGAAATTCATTTGATGAAGCCTTGGACAATCTAGATAAGGTTCTCCAAAGATGTAGAGAGGTGAATCTGTCCTTTAGTAATGAAAAATGTAATATAATGATGAACGAAGGGATTTTTTAAGGACATCACCTATCCTCCAGAGGGATTGAAGTAGACAAAGAAAATATCAAAATCATCACCTTACTTCCTACCCCTTTGAAACCAAAATATGTAAGAATTTCTTGGATTGAAGATTTCTCAATCTCTGACCATGTTGATTGTTTTTTATGTTCATTCCTTCCACCCTCACGATATTCTTCCTACCTTCCCGGTCCAGTTAGGTGGGAATATGGTAGAGGTGGATGTCAAGGTGGT
>JASDQU011310372.1:10106-25043 GCA_032191745.1 Picea mariana
CATGAATACACCCATGAAAACGAAGTTGAAGCTGTTGGTCGATACTTCGTCAAAATTGATTGATGCCACACTGTATAGACAAATTATTGAATCGTTGATGTACCTGACGAACACCAGACCAGATATTTGTTTTGTCGTGAACACCTTGAGTCAATTTCTAGTAGAACCCAGAGATGTTCATTTTGTGGCTGCAAAACATGTGATGAGGTACCTTAAGGGTACATTAGATTGTGGTCTCAATTATGATGGAGATCATGATTTCACATTGAGTGGGTACACTGATTCAGATTGGGCAGGAAGTGTTTCTGACAAAAAAAACACTTCGGGATGTTGTTTCAGTTTGGGATCAGCCATGATCTCATGGAAAAGTAGGAAGAAATATAGCATTGCTCTCAGCACAGTGGAAGCAAAATACATTGTTGCATGTTCTGCTAGCTGCGAAGCTATATGGCTTCGAAAGTTATTGACCGGCCTATTTGACTTACAGATTGAAGCAACCACATTCCTATATGACAACCAGAGCTGCATAAAGATGACAGACAATCATGTATTCCATGACAGGTCGAAGCACATAGAGATTCATTATCATTACATCCATGACATGGTGCAGAGAAGAGCCTTAAAGCCCCAGTACGTTAGCAAGGATGAACAAGTTGTTGATGTGTTGACCAAGCCTCTATCTCGTGTAAAGTTTGAGCACTTTCGAGATAAGCTTGGTATAGTCCGAAAGGACCTTCCTCGAAAGGGGGAGTAGTTGTTGTGATGAGACATCTCTTGCTTCCAGCTTCATTGCTGTGACGTAAAGCAAGACGATGAGATGAGACAAGTACTCTGCTTCCAGCTTGAGAAGTTGTGACATAAAGCCAGTCTAGTATCTTGCTTCCAGCTTGAGTGTTGTGACATAAAGCAAGACATTGTGATGAGACTAGTACTGTGCTTCCAGCTTGAGAAGTTGTGACGTAAAGCCAGTCCAGTATCTTGCTTCCAACCTAATGGTTGTGATGTAAAGCAAGACAATGAGATGAGACTAGTACTGTGCTTCCAGCTTGAGAAGCTGTGACGTAAATCCAGTCTAGTATCTTGCTTCCAGCTTGAGTGTTGTGACATAAAGCAAGACGTTGAGATGAAACTAGTATTGTGCTTCCAACTTGAGAAGTTGTGATGTAAAACCAGTCTAGTATCTTGCTTCCAGCTTGATTGTTGTGATGTAAAGCAAGACGAGTACTGAGCTTCCAGCATGACAGTTGTGACGTAAAGCCAGTCATGTATTATGATGAGCCAGCCTCATGTTGTGATGATGATGATGTATTAGTTTTATATTAATACATATTGATGCAAATGATGATTGCATTCCTTTGAGAATGACGATGTTGCCGATGAAGAAAACTTTCGATGATTTATAGATACGACAGTCAGTGTTCCAAGATGATATTGATGATGTTGTCCTCTTGATGTTATTGATGATAAAGGCCTCTCTCTCGTCTGATGTTGTTGAAGAATACCCTTCTTGTTAAGGGGGAAGTGTTGAAATAATGTAATTGCAAAGTGTATTCTTATTATTATTTGATATATTATTTATTTGATAAATCCCCATTGTGGATTGATCATGTCGGCTATTGTAAAAGGACCAAATCCCCTTTTGTGGATTGGTCATAATGTAATTGTAATAGGAAGAAAGAGAAGTCGGCCCCAAAATATATCAAAGAGGCCCCGGAATATAATAAAGGTGGTTATAACCACCCAAGAGAAGAAGTCGGCCCTGCCAGTGAAAGGACACTCCCACACGTGCCAGTCTTGTATAAATAAAGAGGCTAGCACCTCACTTAGACACACACTCACTTGTTCATTGAGAGAAGTTTCAAAGCTGCAGTTGGAGAAGAGAGAGAGAGAGAGAGGCACATCTTTGGGAGAGGACATTTTGTACTTGTTTGAGTTATCTCTTGGCATTGTATTGGCTATCTATAATAAGGAAGTTTTGTTGGGTTTTCTTCCCCTAGAGGGTTTCCCAGGATAAATGTTGTGTCTCTTGTGATTGTGTATTTCTCAGTGATCTTGTCTTATGTTGATGTTATTTATTGAAATGAAAAGAACTATAATAATGGCTTAAACATTAACAATATTGGCCCACATATGGACAAATATGTCCATGCAGCATAACAATAACTCCTCACATCCTTGCACCCGAATTAGCATTGGAGTTTATTCATAAAAGACAAATCCAACACCCGATATTTTCCTAGCTCTGCAAGCTTTTTTTATTGGAATCCTATAGAACCTCACCAAATCCAATAGAAATGTGCCAATCTCATAGAATTGCGCCAAATTGAAACAACTAACCACTAGATCTTTCATCTCTACGCAGGTCGAGTTTTACCTTCTCGTGTCGGCTCCAAGGCACTCGCCTTCTTTCCATTCGTAGATCCCTTGGTTAAGGACCAAGTGCCAGTCGAGTTCAATCATCAACTTGAGGCTTAATTTGTGCCCTTAGACTACATGGAACTAGTGGCTCAAAACCACTGCGACCATTGATCCTTGATCCCTGCTCACTCCACAATATCACTTACGGGTAGACCATCGTCGATCCTTCTCAATGATCGACAGTCGACCACAAATATGAATCCTTCGCAATACCCCAGAACTGCCAACTCTGCTCAGTGGCCTCACTCAAACCTGCAAAACCTCACACATGCATTTGACACATAAACATAACACTCCAGAATGTATAAATACACCATAACATTTATAGAATACACAAATTCTCATTAATATTTTGAGCTCAATTACAAACTAAGGTCGCTTTGGGCCTGGCCTCCATTTACATTTTGTAGGCCCCCTTAAAAACGCCTGAAGGCTTACAATTTAAACCAATCAACACAATAAGGATTGGATCACTGAAAGTATCTGATCTAATCCTAAGATCGCTTATGATCCATAAAAATTGGAATATCATTAACAAATAGTTAACAAACTCAATCGAATTCGAGGAAATCTCGTCCTCATGGCCACGTTGTCTTCTGGAAGGTGTGAAAAGTCAAATTGGATTTGGGGGGGATTGAAGCTCCTACATCAGCCTCCCATGGTTGAAAATATTTGTGATCTCTTGATCATGTGTCTTCAATGTTGCTTCCATCTTCAACTCTAGTCTTCCTTATCTTCATGCATCACTAAGCTTCTCTTCATGCTCAGTCAGTGAGCTGCAACCAAGCCTTTGTAGCAAGCCTCCACACCTGCTACCATACCTCATTAAGCTTCCTCTCCTTGAGCTCAATATTTTGGTATTTTAGATTCCCTCCGCTGGAATCTCTTGAGCTCTCCTTGATCTTCTCAGCTTCTGCATCTACTCACTCTTCACGTAGGAAATCTTTCCATGTGCTCTGATACCATTTGATGAAGACCAATTATGGGGGTCCATCAAATCGAATTTTTTTGAGTTTTGATTCTCGGACATGTGGGTTATATCGGCCTACATATGGACAAATATGTCCATGCAGCATCACATTAACTCCTCACATCCTTGCACCCGAATTAGCATTGGCGTTTCTTCATAAAATCCAAATTCAACACCCGATATTGTCCTAGCTCTGCAAGCGTTTTTTATTGGAATTCTATAGAACCGCACTAAATCCAATAGAATTGTGCCAATCTCATAGCACCACGTCAAATCGAAACAACTAACCACTGGATCTTTCATCTCTATGCAGGTCGAGTTTTACCTTCTCGTGTCGGCTCCAAGGCACTCGCCTTCTTTCTATTCGTAGATCCCTCGGTTAAGGACCAAGTGCTAGCCGAGTTCAATCATCAACTCGAGGCTTAATTTGTGCCCTTAGACTCCACGGAACTAGTGGCTCAGAACCACTGCGACCATTGATCCTTGATCCCTGCTCACTCCACGATATCAATTACGGGTAGTCGTTGTCGATCCTTCTCAGTTATCGATGGTCGATCATGAATACGAATCCTTCGCAATGTCCCGAAACTGCGAACTCTGCTTGGTGGCCTCGCACAAACTTGCAACAACTCACAAATACATTTGACACATAAACATAACACTCTAGAATGTATAAATACACCAAAACATTTATAGAATACACAAATTCTCATTAATATTTCTAGCTCGATTATAGACTAAGGCCGCTCTGGGCTTGGCCTCCATTTACATTGTGTAGGCCCCCTTAAAAATGCCTAAAGGCTTACAATTTAAACCAATCAACACAATAAGAATCGGATCACTGAAAGAATCCGATCTAATCCTAAGATCGCTTACGATCCATAAAAAATGGAATATCATTAACAAACAGTAAACAAACTCAATCGAATCCAAGGAAATCTCGTCCTCATGGCCACGTTGTCTTCTAGAAGGTGTGAAAATTCAAATTGGATTTGGGGGGGGGTCAAAACTCCTGCATCAACCTCCCACGGTAGAAAATCTTTGTGATCTCTTGATCATGTGTATTCAATGTTGCTTCCATCTTCAACTCTAGTCTTCCTTATCTTCATGCGTCACTGAGCTTCTCCTCATGCTCATTCAGAGAGCTGCAACCAAGCCTTTGTAGCAAGCCTCCACACCTGCTACCATACCTCATTAAGTTTCCTCTCCTTGAGCTCAATGTTTTGGTATTTTAGATTCCCTCTGCTGGAATCTCTTGAGCACTCCTTGATCTTCTCAACTTTTGCATCTACTCACTCTTCACACAAGAAATCTTTCCCTACGCTCTGATACCACTTGATGAAGACCAATTATGGGGGTCCGTCAAATCAAATTTTTTATGAGCTTCGATCCTCGGACCTATGAGTTATATCGACCCACATATGGACAAATATGTCTATGCAGCATCACAATAACTCCTCACGTCCTTGCACCCGAATTAGCACTAGAGTTTCTTCATAAAAACCAAATCCAACACTTGATCTTGTCCTAGCTCTGCAACCGTTTTTTTATTGGAATCTTATAGTACCGCACCAAATCCAATAGAATTGCGCCAATCTCATAGAACCGCGCCAAATAAAAACAACTAACCACTGGATCTTTCATCTCTATGCAGGATGAGTTTTACCTTCTCATGTCAGCTCCAAGGAATTCGCCTTCTTTCCATTCATAGATCCCTCGGTTAAGGACCAAGTGCCAACCGAGTTCAATCATCAACTTGAGGCTTAATTTGTGTGCTTAGACTCCATGGAACCAATGGCTCGGAACCACTGCGACCATTGATCCTTGATCCCTACTCACTCCATGATATCACTTACAGGTAGATCACCGTCGATCCTTCTCAGTGATCGACGATCGATCACAAATATGAATCCTTCGCAGTGTCCCGAAATCACCAACTATGCTTGGTGGCCTCGCTCAAACCTGCAACACCTCACACATACATTTGACACACAAACATAACACTCCAGAATGTATAAATACACCAGAACATTTATAGAATACACAAATTCTCATTAATATTTCCAACTCAATTATAGACTAAGGCCGCTTTGGGCTTGGCCTCCATTTACATTGTGTAGGACCCCTTAAAAACGCTTGAAGGCTTACAATTTAAACCAATCAACACAATAAGGATCAGAGCACTAAAAGGATCCRATCTAATCCTAAGATCGCTTATGATCCATACAAGTTGGAATAACATTAACAAACTCAATTGAATCCAAGGAAATCTCGTCCTCATGGCCACATTATCTTCTTGAAGGTGTGAAAAGTCAAATTGGATTTGGGGGGTCGAAGCTCCTGCATCATGCTTCTTCTATTTCACATTAACTTTACATAAGCTCTTCCTTGAGGAAGATGCTTTCATTTATCGTTTATTGGCCACTTGCTAAGTGGGAGATGATAGTATAACTTGCATAAAGAACCTTTTGATTATAAATATGAATTGAAACTGAAGTGAGGTAAGTTTGATGGTATGTGTTGCTTTTAAGTGACGTTTGTTAAATTGGTAATAAAGAACAATACAATGTTTTTAGTTTATTGCTCTTATTGATTTATTTAAAAAAAGAGATTGCCCATTCTTGGGTTAGATTTGGCCATTAGACCCTTGTTGGTAACTTAGTGTCGGAGGGGCACTACATTCTATACCTTGGGATAAGAACCTTTTGATTATAAATATGAATTGAAACTAGAGTGAGGTAAGTTTGATTGTATGTGTTGCTTTTAACTGACGTTTGTTAAATTGGTAATAAAGAACAATACAATGTTTTTTGTTTATTGCTCTTATTGATTTATTTTAAAAAAATCATTGTCCATTCTTGGGTTAGATTTGGCCATTAGACCCTTGTTGGTAACTTAGTGCCGGAGGGGCACTACATTCTATCCCTTGGGTTAAGAATGTGGACACGATTCCATCATGTTTCTAAGGTCAATACTATACTAGGTCAGCATCAAAAGGAAAATCAAGTGGACTTCAAACTCCACTAAGAGGGGGTCTGGAATTGATTCCTTTTGATCACCAAAAATCTATCGTGGAAAAGAAAATAGATATATCAAAGGCTATTCAACAAGTAGAAAGGGAMATATATACTAACAAACAAAAAACTAATATTGAAGCATTATAAAATGAATCAATAAGGGTAAAAAATGAAACTCGTTTCATACAATATTATGGGGTTGAGCGAGCACCAAAAAACACTCTTTTAAGATAATATTTAATAGATATATCAAAGGCTATTCAACAAGTAGAAAGGGAAATATATACTAACAAACAAAAAACTAATATTGAAGCATTATAAAATGAATCAATAAGGGTAAAAAATGAAACTTGTTTCATACAATATTATGGGGTTGAGTGAGCACCAAAAAACACTCTTTTAAGATAATATTTATAAAGTTTTGTCTAGATATAACATTGTTACAGGAAACTATAATGGATTGATCTAGAATTGAGCCGAAAATCAACTTAAGTAATGGAGATTTGTGCTTAAATGTTGTTCAACCTTAATGACTTGCTTAAGTACTAATACATGCATAATGTTGGAAACTATTAATGCATAGGAACATTGAGTAGTTGTGTGCAGACAGACAAACACTTTACACTAAGAAAATATTTGCTTGAGTATTGACGTTGTGTAGGTGCAGGAATTAGCACATGCATAAACCCAATTTGATGTGTAATCATAAGGTGAATAGTCACACAAATAAAAAGACCAATCATTCCAACCATTCATCAAATTTTTGGCTTATCTCCTTGAAATATATCCTTGAAACTTTTAAATTAGTTAGAGATGAACAAGCAAGATATGAACCAGTCTCTTTATAATCCCCTGCATTGCAATATTATAAATAAACCTTCCCCATATGGGAATGTATTTGGTTTTTATTTTGGTGAAGTTGGTTTGAGGGTTTTGTAGTTACTTCATGTTCATATCTCTGTAGTACACTTAATTTTGATAATTTTTTATGATGAAATCTTTTAATGGAAAATTTATGCCCAAACATACATTGTTCCAATTGCATGATCTATTCCATAGCATAGATCTAAAAATCTTAAGTTTTTTAATTGTCTTATCGTAATTTATTCATTGTGTATGAATTGAATTCCATTGTTGTTTACAGTTTGTTGTTGCATCTATTTCCGCCAAGTATATGAGTTTATTGTCATGGTTGCATCTATTTCCACCAAGTGTATGAGTCTATTGTCACGATTGTGTCTATTTCCACCAAGTATACTCTTTGCGTCGACTTAGATCAAGTTAGTATCAGAGAATTCATTCGCAAGTTTTAGACTTATTACATAAATTTGTGGTTAAGGCTCACTTTTAGATACATCAAGAAATGTAGATGACTAAATAGCATCTTTGCAAATTCCAGCAGAAGTACCCATAACTTGATAGTTTGAGTCTCTCAAAATGCCCATTGTAAAAAGAAAGATTTGCATTGCTATATGTAAAGTTTTGTAGCTTGATTTGCAGGGAAATATAAAGAATGTTTGAAATTTTAGTGCCTCATTAGCCACATCGTGAGGAGTGGAAGCTAGATGCAATACACAAGTACCATTTGATAACCATTTTCCTACTCTACCATTTTTTTTAAGTTATATATAAAACTAAACAGCTATTCAGTGCTGCATTATGGATTTTCCTGGAGCATATTCATGTTCTTCAATGGTCATAATCATTGCCTACCACATATATTCAATGTTTTGGAAATCAAAGGTATTAGTTGTTAAGCCGAAGATGTCTCTCCAAACAACTGTTGATGTTGTAAGCTTCAAGACCTAACTTGAAAGTACCTGTAATCAATTAACGTCTTCCCAATAAAATATGTTAAGGTTATAACTTGTAGATTATATTACAGACATATAACATATTACAGGCCTTGGTTTTTAGGGACATGCAGCAAAATACAAATCTGTACACATACATACTAGAGTAAGCATATTGCTCATCCAAAGATCAGAGGCATCCAAGATTGCCACTATCCCTAAAGTATTCATGGAGTGATCCTCATGGCTTATATACATCTCTACTTCCACAATGCCCAGGCAAACCCTCAGAGGTTTATTGAAGTCTTTTCACCGTAAACACCTTGGCATATTTAAGAGTGGCCTTGGCATATTTAAGAGTGGCCGATGGCACATGGTTATGTATCAGAACACAAAGGCATTTGGATACCTTTTGATGCAATACAACCTTACCTATTTCTAATAAGCTTTCATCCCTTGGACTGGGCGTTCTGGGGCTTTTAAGCTTTAACTGTTTACTGAATTCAAAGACTCGGGATTGAAGGGCCATGAACCGACGTATGATGAGAAACTTGAGAGATTAAATCGAGTAGCAAATATGTGGTGAGTGAGGCCTCCTGGAGCTACCCTACATCTATTATTAATGGTAGAAAACAGGATAGTGTGGGATTTTTGAGGGCAAGATATTGGATTTTGCAGAACAGGAATCTGGTATTAATTTGTATTCAGCAGTCACAAAGGAATATGCCAAAGTGCATCAGGGAGATGAAGGATGAGAATCAGTTGTTGGAATCCTGTGATTGCCCATGGATATCTAAAGAATCATTGTACGGAGTCTGATCAATTAGCTGTGGGCCTGTTGATGGGCTACTGTGGTTTAGCCTGAAACCCTATCTACCTGTTCATTTGATGAAATGAATCTGTAGTTCTGCTTCTGTTTCACTGATTGGGCAGTTAGCTACTGTTGCTTCTGATGTAATTTAGTTGACGGTATTGTTATTTTTAGTGTTTTACATTCCCACCTCTATTCTCCATTTTCAGGGGTAGTGTAGAAAGTAGTACTAGTGTTGTGTTAGTCTATTCTGCAGTGCACAGTGTTCACATTTTGGACAAGTTTGCCCTGCATTTACCTACCAAAGCTGACAGTTTTTTTGCATTCCCTTGGATACCCGCCATCATGGGGTTCTTCTGCTCTAAGCAGTACTAATGACAACAGTGTAGTTTCTGTCCTCTTCTTACAGATGAATTAATGAATAAATAGCATCCTTGCAGATTGTAGCAGAAGTGCCCATAACCTGATAGTCTCAGTCTCTCAGAATGCACTCTGTAAGGAGAAGGATTTGCACAGCATCAATTGCCATTGACATATTGTCTGAATGAACTTACCACTACAAGAAGAACCACCTATAGTTCTTTCCTTAAGAGGAACCTGAGATTGCCCAACAGTGCAAAGACATGGCCAAATATGTCCATGGGTTGAAGATCATACAACTCAAGGTTCATGATGCAATGTTTTCCACAAAGACTAACCCCATTCAAGGATGGGTTCCCTATCAAGTCTTGCTAGTTTGGTTTCAAAACATCACCCAAATCTATCATTACGAATAGCAGAGGGACATGATCAAGATAAAGCAATTACCCTTAAACTATCCAAAAACTTTAATAAGAACTTGATTAGCATATATGAGACCAATTCACACAGTCCTTATCACCTATAAAACTACAGTGAAAGCAAGATTTAAGCTGGAAAGACATCTGGCAAGGGATATCGGAAAACAGAAGCAACAAGAGTGTCCTACATATAATTCCAAAGAGATGTGAGACTACAATCCTTTATCGTATCAATGCAATAGGACAATCCATTCCAAGGCTCTACCTGCTCAAGGGGAAAAAGAAATTGAACCACATAGCTAATTGTGCAGTGTGAACCAAGTGCATGCAGGATTGCACACCCTCGTGCTTTGCATAAAAGGAGACATTCTTGAATTGGTTGCATAATCGATTCTAAGAGGTATAATAACTAAAAATAGGCACCTTATTATATTTGACAGACATGGGAGTTATGTTGTTATAGCTTACCATTCAGGAGGGGCATGTGGTACTTCATGTTGAATTTTTAATGATAGCTCAAGCACATGTAGTTTCTTTTCAATTTAGCATGAACTTGAACCATAAACAATGCAGCAACACAAAATGCAATAGCTGCAGTAAACCAAGATCACAAGAAGAATAACCATGCACAAGACACAAGAAGTTATCCTGGGAAAACTCTTCTCAAACAAGGGAAAAACCCAGCAACCCTTTACTATATTGCCAAGAGAAGAACCTTCACACCATGAACCCTAGCACACACAAGAGGGTGCTCTATGACCAAGAAAGCTAGCGCATAGAAAAGAGTGCRCACCAAATTTCAGCTCACCAAGTGAATGCGTTGAGTGAATGAGATATAATCCACAATGGGGATGTATCTCTCTAATAAATACATGACCTAACTCATCAAATAGATGTGTCTATTGGCACAATAGGGCCAACTTGTACAACTCAATAATATAATTAATCTTTTACACAATATTAATTATCTTTACACAGTAGGGCTGACTTGTACCCTTTACAATACAAATTAGGGTTTCACAATAGTCTTACTCTTTGACAATATAGCAAGGGGTCTCACACACATCCTCTAGTGCTCTGCCACTAGGGACAAGTCCACATGTGCTCAACCACAAGGGACGTCACTCTCAAACAGATCAACTCAACTAAATCCATAGGAGTACGAACTGGAGAGCCATCTCAAGTCAACTCAACTAAGTCCATAGGAGTACGACAGGAGACCATCTCAAGTCATCTCAACTCAATCCAGAGGAGCACGACAAGAGACCAACACAAGTCATCTCAACTCAGTCCAGAGGAGTACGACTCACCTATCACATAGGCATTCTCACAGATCATCTCAACTTAGTCCAAAGGAGTACAATTTGGAGGATGTCTCATGAAGCTGCAATCATCAACACTTCACACCAACCACAAGCTTTAGCCATTGAATGTAAGTATGTGTTTAGCTCTCAAATTGTGTTTCAAATCAAAGGAGTCAATTTGGATGGCCAAAATCTAGTGCTCAAGATAAAAAGTTATGAGTTGGTCACACTCAGCAGCATGGTATTCTGAAAGGCATTGAGGCCTGAAAATATTAAAGTTGGTTTTCAAATAACTTCAAGATGGCTCTTAAATCTTGAAGCCTTGGTCAATGATATGGATCCTAGCAAGGAATTTAACATTTCAGTAAAGGAGGACACAAATGTGCCGGATAACATTTTGAATGCATCTAGAGGGAGATGAAGGAAATCCTGCTTAATGTATTAATTTATCCAACCAGAATTTAGATGTATGTGAAAAACCAATAGATATGCATGTTTAATCTGTCCCCAATAAGCCAATTGAGGACCAACCAAATTTTCTCTAAATATGCCAGCTTAGTGTGGGCATCCAGGTTATTTAAGGAAAATGATGATGAATTTGGGACAACGATTCGAACAAAATGAGGACCAAAGTCTTTCAATGCCCTCCTAACTAGCAAGCGTTGATTCTTCAACAATAGTCCACTCTTATGTAACATGCCATCTGTGGGGAGGATGAAGATGCTAAAGTTATTCAAAATCAAGTCAACTCTGCATTGTAATAAGAGAGAATATTATACAGGACAGGAGAATAGAGAACATAACAACAGAGAGAATAGCATATAGAACAGAATAAGACAGAATACTATGCCAACTTGGTGTAGCCATCCAGATTGGTTAAGGGAAAAGATGATGACCTTGGGACAACAATTTAATGAAAATAAGTAGGACCAAATGTTGATTTTTATAACTTAGCAACTAAAGGTTAATGCCAATAATTTACTCTTAACACAGAAATTACACTTGCTGATATAAATCTGATAATTATGCAAACTAACCTACAACTGAGTTATTCAACCTAAATACACAGGAGAAGCATACACAGAACCAAGCATAAAAAATAGACAACACAGGAAATACCCTGGAAACCCCAATGTGGAGAAAACCTGCAAAGGAGGTGCCTTTATTGGCTTCAGAGGAATGGCAAGTTACCGCAGAAAATACAAGTCTCTTACAGCAGAAAATTAGCTGAATTTTCAGCAGTGCGGCCCAGCCAAGATGAGGCTGTACGGCCCAGCAAAGTACGGCCCTGTACTGTACGGCCTGTACAGCCTCCTTCTCAGCCCTTCTTCTGATCAGAAATTTGGCCAGCAAGGGCCCCTGATTTGCTGCCTCTGCTGCTGATATAATTCGGCCTGATCTGGCCCTTTGAATCTCTGTTGTACGGCCTGATTTCCTTGCTAAAAATAGCTTGTTGTACAGCCTCTTCTTCCTGAAGATTTGGCCCAGCAAAAGCACCCTCCTTCAGCTCTGCTCTTGCCCTATTCCTCAGCCAACAATTGCCTCAGCCTAGCACCCTCCTTTAGCTCCTCTCTTGCTCAACTCACAAATGAGGAATGTATCCAACTCCACCCTCAGCCCCTCCTTTTATCTTTCTTCCAGCCTCCATTTTCCTTGAGATGTGTGCCCAAGTTTGGGCCTCAATGGCTGAGATTAGGGTGCCCCCCTTGGGCTGGACCCCTTGGTGCGCCCCCCCTTTGGACAGGGTCCCACAAAACACTCAGCCTCCTCATGAGGTGCGCCCTCTCCCTGGGCCCCACTTTCCACTCACAAGCAAAATTTGTCGATAGCCTAAGTTGCACATAGGCAAAGATAATAAGGTTGATCTGGGCTAATTTGGGTGTCCATCAGCATGCCTAGGACACATAGGCCTATGTTGAGGCACCTCTTGAGCTAAAAATCTTACACTCTCTCTTAGCGAGGGAGGTGTCTCCACCAGGATCAATCTCTAGTCCCATCAAACTTCTTGTTGTTGTAGCTGCTCCCTTTGAACTGGAAGACATCCCTACCAGTGTTACTAGAACTGGACCAGAATCGGTAAAACCGGCCGGTCCGACCGAGTCACTGGCAAAATCGGATCAAACCGGTGATTCAAACCGCTCATGACCGGTTCCATACGAAACCGGTTTTTTTTCTCAAACCGATCGGTTCTGTACTACCGTCGTACAGATTAAAAAGTGAGCCGATTTGCAAATTAAAAAAAAAATAAACAAAAAAAGAGGCATGCAATGGAAGTGAAGTGGATATAGTTAGATTAGGGTTTGCTACAGCAGAAAAATCAAAAACCCTTATTACAAAAATCAGAAGTGAAGTGGATATAGTGCCCGAAGAGTTAGGTTAGGGTTTGCTGCAGCTACAAAATCAGAAACCATTATACACAAATTTGCAAAGTTTCTCATATATATATAACAAGTAACAGTGTTACTTGTTATATATATATGAGAAACTTTGCAAATTTGTGTATAATGGTTTGGATTCACATGGATGCACATGAATATGTATTTTTTTTTTCAAAATTTGAATATTTTGTGTATTTTTAGTGACCGGTTTTTTGATCCAGTTTTTTTCCAGTTCCAATTTTTTTGGTCGACCGGTTCAATGACCAGTCCAGTTCTGGTAACTTTGATCCCTGCTACCTCTACTGCACTCTGATCTAATGTCCTGCTCTGTTATCCATCAATGTCAAGTCATACCAATTGACTTTCTTCGACATTCATCTTTGATCCAAGATCCCCTTGAACCCACCTACAAGTTGTCCCAACACCCTGTACATCATACCTTGCCTGATGCCAAGCCTCACTGCTACATCCAAGGCTACTCCCTCTGCCCGTATGAGCACCTGTCCATCAATGAACATCACTACATACCCCATATCCTCTAGAGTTGACACAAAGAGCAAAGTGACCCTCAGCTCTGGTATATACATCAATGTTGTATATCTTGTCTTGGGGAAAGTATCGGCGAGGGTCTGGAATGTAACTTCTCGGTGACATTGGCGGAAAATATCGGAATATCTCAGAAATTGTCACAAGACAAGGGTCTAACTCGGAATATCTCGAAATATTTTGAATATATCGGACGGGTGTTTAACTCGGAATTTATCGGAATATCAGCAATATATCAGAGAGATATACATCACCTCATCCACCTCCAGAGTCACTCCTGACTCTAGCTGGAATATGACGCATCCAACCTCCTTTACTGCATGCTTGTTGCACACCCCACTCTTCACATGGCAGTCTGAGCCCGTCTCCGAAACATTAAGGAACACCGACCCCATTCCCATCATATGGCGAGATGACCCACTGTCCACGAACCATGCCCCACTGTCCTCCAACTCGGTCAATCTGTTGTTGCTAGAAAGAGTGGCAACTAGAGAAAACTCATCCTCGAATTTCTCTGCAAAAGCATCCATTTCAGTCATTGTTGTGGCTGCTACCTCTGACTCCTTCTTGGGACATTGGTTGGCATAGTGGCCAGTATTGTGACATGCAAAGCTATCCCTGGAGCCTCCTGCTCCACTGCTCTTCTTTGCATGAAGAGTCGCATTCTCCTCCTCCTCACTCTTTGGCTGGCTAGCCTGAGTGGCATCAAGTCTCAGCTCCTCCTAGGTGAAGTCATCCCATAATCTTGTTGAGATTTGTACCTTGGGAGGTGTTCCCCATGTGCTTTTGTCCTCCTTAGCACATGAGGGAAGGTTATGACACTTTGTACCTAGTACTTTTGTCTATTTTCACTTTGACTTTGGTTAAAGTGAATTTTGGTCACTTTTGGCAAAAGTGAGTATTAAATCACTTTGTGGTGAT
>JASDQU011310373.1:5347-16064 GCA_032191745.1 Picea mariana
GAATGATTGACACAATGGATATGGTGTTGGGATCGAATTGTACACTTGGCATGATCATAACGCATGGTATTGATACTGATCCGGTTGACTGGCACGTTAATATGATTACACACCTAGTCGCTGGCCGATACACGTGGTATAAACGATTATGGTTCTAACAAAACAATACTCAGTCAATTAATGCAGTGCGTGGTGGTGGTAATCCCACCACCTTTGCATGCATGCAGTTAATTCTGGTCTATTCGAGCTTTGAAGCCCTCAAACCTATCGTTTGAATTGGCTCGGTGCATTGTTTCATTCGGTTAAACCCTACCATGAACAGAGGTTATGGCTCCTGTTGTAAGAGCCGAACCTAATGGGTGCCAAGCACTGTTGACATTCAGTGGTGCATGTAACAATCTGGAACAACATGGATGGCTCGCTTTCATAGAGAAGTTTGAAGGTTTTGACCTCCCTGTGGCCCGACAATTTGCGTTATCGTTTGATGGCTGCCGAGCCAAAGTGGGAGACGTTCAACTCGAAATTACTGAAGGATTTCTCAGTCTGGCAACTGGCTTACCTGCCGAGGGACAAAAGTGGTCAAAAAGTTGTAAGGTAGTTGATGTCCCATGGACGTTATTGTTCCAGTCACGCACAGTAAAATCGTGCGACAGAGGACTACCTACGAAGATATTGAAACCCTGCTGGTATGATCTTTTGATGATTATCAAACGTTTTGTTACCTGTGAAGGTAGGTATGGGTGTATTTTCCTATTCCACCTACGTTTACTAATGGTTTTCATGGATTTTGATTTAAACATGCCTTACTATTTGCACCAAAGCCTGTTCAAAATGGATAAACGATACAAGCATAGTCAGGCTGACACCGGTCTCTTCCATGTTGGATTAATCAAAATGATTCTAGTTTACGAGTTAGGGTTGCGTCGTGACTCTTGGCACGAGTTCCTCAGTCGTAATGGTTTTGGGGAGACAAACCCTCCACAGGTAGACAAACCCATGGTGGCTGAGAGTAAACCTACCCCTGTGCCTTATGATGTTTTATTACCTAGACCTAAGCCCGAGTTACCTACAAGTTTTCCTAAGTTTGTGCCAAAACGAGCCGAAGCTACTAAAGCTACAACCCGAAAGACTAGAGAAAAGACCAGAGTTGATACTCGAGGCAAGAAAAATGCAATATTAATATCTCGCATGGCGAGGAACAAGCCTAAGCTTCCTGCCAAAATAGAGCCCATCACGATCAGCGAGGACTCGGATTCGGACATTGAATGATTTCTCTCTGAAGAATATCCTTACTCCGAGGGATTGTGTAGCAAACCGCCTCACGATTTCGTTAGGAACCTCTCTCTTTGTCTGCGGGATAACCCTGACTTTCCTGGTATTGAGCCGTTCCATGAAACCCTTGGGGAATCATCAAAACCCTCTTCTGTTCAGCCTGTTGCTATACCTTGTGATCAATGTGGGTTGTGGATTGAAAGATACTATCTGGATGTACCTACATTGCAGTCCAGGATTCACGAATTGGAAAACCAAGTGGCCACGCTCACTGGCAAGAATGCAAAGGTGCAGCCATCCGATAAAAAGCAACGAACCACGGGCTCAGTCCTGTTCAAAAATGTCGAGTCTGCCACTGCAATTATCAATTCAAAATTGACATAAGACCCAGCAGCTGTGATGGTATTTTTCTCATTTATATTGATCTCTGTACATATTTTGCCTGCTCTGTTTCATAAAGCATGCTTCGCTGTATATAATGTTTGTTATAGTTTTGATTATCGTTTGAAATTCAATTGGATTCGGTTTGGTTCGATAGATCATTGAATAGATGTGGTTGTTTAAAATTAGCTCGAAGATTCTGTTGATAATCCAAGTTGTTGATTGGTATCCTGAATTGTGAATTCAGTCAATGATTTAAATCGAATTGGTTATGATATGAATATCATTGATAAATGGGTAATTGTTCCATTCTCATTCAGCAAAATTTTGTATTTCTCTGTTAATACATAACCAAATCGCAAACGATTTGATTCTCATTGATTGTAACTTATTCGAGTTGGATTGTGGTTGAGGTTACGATGTTGTTTCTATTATTAACTCTGTAAATATTGATATGGATTAATGCACAGTTCATGGATCTCTAGATTTTACCTCTGTCCAGTGACTATGCATAGATTCTTGGGCTGGTATTATTTCATTCGATTACAAGAGAGACTATTTACGCATTATGATTTTAATTGAAGGTTATCAATTCGTTACTATGAATAGTCGATAACAGTTATGACCATAACTATAAACTGTTGGAGATGCGACATGTAAAATCTATGACTAAATTTATGGATAGAGTTATGTCTGTTTATCGTGATCATTTTCTGCTATTTGATTAAATGATTTGGATCCTGTGCAAACCAATAATGCATGTTTTATCTCGTTCACGAAACAATCTTGTTAAGATTTGATGCGATCATATAACGGTTGGGAAAACAGAGTATTCTTACTCCGCCCCGATTGTAGACTATTCGATTTGGTCTGATTGAAACAATTTATTTTCTTTTAATCATTTGTGATCTGTAATGATTGGATTTGATTTGATTTCGATCATATGTTTGGTTCTATTTCCTATCTTAGACCAGCTACAGAATCGGGAGATTCTGTAGCTAAGTCTATAGAGTCATTTTTTTATTATTTTCTTTAATAAAATACTCCTCTAACTTGATATTTATCTCTATTACAAGCAAATCCGAGTTGGTAGTGGATGTGAGGAGCAGTTGAAGGATATCTTAAAGATTTCGCTTATATTTTAGTTATGTAGTTTAAGAAATTTTTGGGATTATTCCCAGATTGTGTAAACTGTTTGCTATTATTCACAAGGATGTTTTACCTTGTGAGAAGCTTATATAAACCTATGGTTTTGTAATATTCAACAATCCTCGGTTGGGGAGAATAAGGATATGGAGTTCTGATTCAAACTGGAGCAGAATTTGGTGTTTTGTTATAGCATTCCGCTTTTCAATATATCGACACTTTGTTCCATGTTTTGTATATTAGCTTGTTTATGGTTTAGTATTGCGTTAGCTATCTGAATCAAATGCAAATGATATAATTTTTATTTCTGTTATTCATATCTTGTTTTTCCCAAATAGATAAAAGACATAACAGTTATTAGTTCAATTTGTGAATCATAGCTTTGTCTTCTTCATAAATCGAACTGTAATATATAAATTTGCTGCATAATAGGTTTCCCCTTTTGCAGGAATTTATAATCAAAAAATTGTTATGATATTCTTTTATGTCTTGTTTGTCCTGTAACCCACTTCAGGAAGCATTTTAGCTGATCATTTCTGAGAATCGTAAGGGCTTAACGGTGTGAGTTTCCCTCCAATCGGCTTAGAAGTCATCATACGCAGGACAGACTTGGAGCATTTCCAGGTCAATTAGTTAGGTGTTTATTGCTTTGATTAATTAGTATAACATAAATGATAGCTTAGTTAGATTTAGATTATTTTCTTTCAGTACTGCATATTTTCTAATTTCAGTTAGCTTTATTTCCCTTTCATAAATACAAAAATAAAAAAGAGATTCTTGGCTGTCTCAGGGCAGCGATCACATGAGTTTTGCAGGTTTTAATCAAATCTGTAGTTTGTCCATATTGTACATTTGTGAATAAGGGATATCATAGCTGATAATTAGGTAGTTGATTTGAGTTATTATAATCATAGTTAGTATCTTGTAGTTAGTAAGATTAGTATAGTTAGTTTAGTTTGTTTTATTAGTTTCTAGTTTCCATTATTAGTTTAGTTCTTTGTCTTTGTTTTATTAGTTTCTAGTTTCCCTTAGATTTCTTATCTCAAATCATTTCTCTTTGGTTTCCATACGAGACCTTAGGGCGGCCAACGGAGCCTTTAAACTCGTCAGGGTGGTTCATTCCAAATGGCTTGGGTTATTAGACAACCCCGGACCGGTTCCACTCTCTTAATTGACGGATGAACTGTTTCGCCCGTCAACAAAACACTAATCTTGATTGCCAAATACAGTTGGGTGTAAGTCTTAATACAAGATAGAAAGAAAATCCTTCACTTCAAATCTATGAGCTCAATAAAGAGATAACAGTCTTCATAAGCTAAAATAAACTGAAATGAAGTACAGAAATGGAAACATGGATATTTTTGATATTGAAAATGAAGGGGGACTACAATTTTATTATATCATAAGAGTCTATATAGTAGCACAAAAATGTATCCCAGTTTGAACCCTTGTCTCTTAGAAAAGATAGGCATTTATAGCCTTTTACAATCAGTTTTTAAGATCCTAAAAACTTGGATCTGTATCTAAAAATAACAATTCAAAATAACTAAGCAACTCGATATCAAAGACTTAATGACTAGACTAGCATTTGAATTGTCTTCAATTTCAAAATTTGACATTTGTATTCTTCATCTTCTGGAATCTGTGGTGTCATGAAACATGGCAAAGGCACCTGTCTTGGCAGTTGGATTTCTTTAGTTGTTCATAGTCGATACTTTAGGAGATTAGTTTAGCATGTGGTTCTCAAAAACTCTCACAAATCTCTGATGTAGAGTATTTTTCGATCAAGTTGTTAACCCTTTAATACTCTGGAACCTCTTTAAATACTGTGAAAAATTACTTGCTCCATCCTTAGCTTTCAAAAATGATTTTTCTTCTTTCACCATCTAACTCGCCCTATGATTCGCTGGTTAGCTGGTGAAAGACATGCCTTTCACCAGCTAACTAGTTGTAAAATTGCCCTGTGCGCTAGTGAAATCTCTGCCTTGGTCCAAAATGAAATTTCACCTCCAAAACTGTGGTTCTATCAAAAAACTCAGTGTGTCTCTACTTTATCCTCTTGCATGTTCACAGCAACCTGAGCTAGCACCTGCAAATCTAGGTGTAACTTTTTATTTTGCTTCAATTTTCTAATCTTCCTTTTAAGGCGCTTTGCTAATCACCATAGACTGTTATAGTCTTTGGTGATTTTCCTTTTCCTCTTCTTTTCCTTGACACTTTCACGAGCCATCTTTTCAAATGTAGCATTTGTTTCTGCGAAATTATCAAACAGAGTCTTGTATCTTTCCTTTATTACTGTCTCTAAGACCTCCTACTGAGCGATCACTTCTTTGAGTTGCTTGATTTTTTGTGTTTTCTTCGACTTAGTGCTCTTTGATGTTTATCCTTCCTCGGTGTGAGTAAAGGTCTCACAATTCTGTGCAAACTCAATGGAGTGTTCAGGACTTTTAATGACATCGCTCTCATCTTCTTGCTCTGGCTCTGAGTCTGTGTATGGCAGGTTTAAGATGTTTGTTTTCTTTTCTGTAGGCTGCTCTGTAGCAGTTTCAAACTCCAATTTTTTCTTTGACCTGTGAGATCTCACACTAGAGACTCTATCTTCTAGGGGTCCTGGAAGAGTTCTCCTCTTCCTAGAGTTTATTTGAGGAGTCAATTGCCTCTTTCCATCTTTCCTCTGTTCATTTATCTGCTGAGTTTGAGTTTCAAAGCCCTCCCAAAAAAGAAAATGTTGTCAAGTCCTTCCTTTTTGTTTTAGATCCTCCGGGATTATCAATTTAATAAGACCAAAGTGGCAAAGAGTGTTATTCATACTTAGAGGTTCAGCTCTAATCTTTTTACAGACTTTAGTTAAGCTCTTGTGCAAGAAGAAAGGTATATTTAGGAGAGTTTTCCCTGTAAAATGGTCTAAGAGCTTGAAATGATATAACATCAGTTTGTCGTACCTACCTTCTGAAGTTATGTAGAGTTGGATGCCCTTAAAAAAATCCTGCCACTCATCTTCTAAATGGGAAACTAGCATGCTCTTCTTCCATGCATTATTTATGAACTCTTCCTTTAAATATGCTCTGAAATTTAGGTTCTTGGTGGCTGTCGTTTTGAACCAACTCTGGCCTAATCTTGGCAAACTGGTCACTGCAACAATGGCAGCTTCATCCACAATAATTTTTAAAGACCCAACACAGGCTGTATTTCCATCGAATGTTTTAGAAAACGCCTATGCTGTTGATTGGTGACAACCATTCTGTAGCCTTTCGACATATTTCATACAACCTGTGTTTGAGAAGTGTTTCTGCACTTTTGGATGCGACTGTAGGAAGGACGGACTGTCCAAATCTTTTCTCAACAAAGAACCACTGCGTCTCCTCACCATTTGCAATTCAAAACCCAAAAGGGTTTTTCACACAAAACACTGCAATCTACTGTTTGGGCTGAGGTCTTGCGCTGGTGAGAACACTCGGCTCTGTCTTTCAACATTGAAAATTTCTCATACACTTGTGGGTGACGCGTGTTGGGGAAATGATGGGCCGATTTGATGTCACCAGCCAAGTAGTACCACTACCTCACCTGTGATGATGGATACGAATTCGCCATTTCCAACGCCATGATCGTGAAGCATGCATTTCTGAACGAGATCCGCTTTGCAATCCGATTTAGACATGCAAACCTGAATCACCGTCATTATCCACTTTCACCAGTGCATCATAATGATTGTGTGACATGGGCTGAACATGTCATCATTTGATTTTTTAAAACGTGGAGAAAACACACGTGATTCCCGCTTTCACCAGCTAATGGCCCATGGGAAGTGCTCCTTGGCTATTGAAAATCACCGCTTTCACCAGCTAACGACTCATGAGAAACGCTCCTTAGCTATTGAAAATCACCGCTTTCACCAGCTAACCATCATCTTTAAAACACACGTTAGCTGTTGAAAGATTTTTTATGAAAATTTTAAAGAGAAGACCTTTATGGATCGTCTTATTTCTAAGACATAAATTAAAACCTAAGTTTTGTTACTAGAAAAACTCAAAACAAATTTGGAGAAAACTACCAATAGCCATGATATCACCCAAAAATGCAACCATAGTGACTGATTCACTTTGGGAGCTAACACTAGTCATGGTACACACCTTGAGACCTATTCTTATTATGAAAATGTACCATTGGTTCCAAATGCAACTATATTGCAACTATATGACGAATAGGTGTGGCAATTTCAACTTTATGCAACTAAATGCAGCTATATGCAACTATGTTGGTACTATATTGCAACTTATGCAACTATATGAAACTTATGCAACTATATGCAACTATATGAAACTTATGCAACTATATGCAACTATATTGCAACTATATGCACCTAAGAAGATTTAAATAGGACCTAAAAAAATTATGTTCTTTCCCTGACCATGGACAAGACCTAAGTTCCATACATGGTGTGAAAAAGTTGTGAATGATACCGATATCCCACCCAAGCACCATAGTCTATTAAATAGGATAGATGTGGTGGTTTAAGGCCTTGGTAATGGCCAATGAGCCAAAAAATATATGTTTAGGACCTAAGGCTCTTTTTTTCCTCTCTAGTCATGGTACACACCTTGAGACCTATTCTTATTATGAAAACGTACCAATGGTTCCAAATGAAACTATATTGCAACTATATTCTCAAATATTGGTGAGTGATCAAATGCAACTATATTGCAACTTATGCAACTATATTGCAACAATTTTGTATGCAACTATATGCAACTATGTAACATGCAACTTATGCAACTTCAACAACTTTATGGAACTTATGCAACTTTACACAACTTTATGCGACTTTACGCAACTTATGCAACAATGCAATGTATGCAACTATGCAACTATATGCAATATATGCAACTTATGCAACTATGCAACTATATGCAACTATATGACGGATAGGTGTGGCAATTTCTACTTTATGCAACTAAATGCAACTATATGCAACTATGTTGGTACTATATTGCAACTTATGCAACTATATTGCAACGTATGCAACGTATGCAACTTATGCAACTTATGCAATTATATGCAACTATATTGCAACTATATGCAACTAGGTGTGGCAATTTCAACTTTATGTAACTATATGACGGATAGGTGTGGAAATTTCAACTTTATGCAATTAAATGAAACTATATTCCACTGTCTTGGTACCAAAAATGTATATTGTCACGATAACTTATCTTCTTGTTTTAACGAGTGTAGGTACCACCAAATAGGTATATGTCAGATCTATCTTCCTTGAGTGATGATCAAGATATAGTAAAAGAGGTTGAAAGTGAGACATGTTGTACTAGATCTACCAGTTCCAGATCAACTAGGTTGGAAAAGGTAAGGAAAATATTTTGTACCTACATGCAATTTTTTATTTCCAACAGAGGGTCGTGCAATTATGATGCTCAAAGCATAGGTGACATTGATTTTCCCTTGAGGTATAAACATCTAGTGCAATGATGGGCACCTAAGGAGCTACCTGAAGTGGACATAGATTTATTCATCGATGGGAGGATGTATCACATTGCTCTTTCCTCCTTACATGGATTGGGGTTATTTTCCATGGATGGCATAAATGTCGGCTATGGCACTGTAACCGAATTGATGGAGTATTTCAGACCATTATACAAATAAAATCACTGGTTGATGTTGGTCCAATATATGCAAAGTATGTGGAGATACGTAGTTGCTGCAAATTATATACAACTACTAGATAACAATCAAAATAAAGGGGCAACTATGTATATTGATGGAAGGCCAAAAGCTACTGGAAACTTTGCAGGCTTTATAGATAAGACATGACCAGTGGCAACAACTAAGAAACCGAATTGCATATTGGAGGTGTGTGAAGGAAATTGTATATTTGTATGTGCAACAAAAATTATAGTTCCAGGTGAAGAGTTGTTGATCGATTACAACTTAAATCGAATAGATGAAGAGGGTGACCATGGAAAGGCACCCACTTCACCTGTTGGCAGCCAACTCACTTTTTCCTATCTTTTTATAAGCTACCTACACTAATGTTTTACAAACATCATTTTTTTTCGTTGCAATTTTCAATAAACGACATTTTCATTTTTTGCGACATTTACACATTTGTCTTCGTTAAGTTTTCATGACTGTAAGCGTCAAAACTTCTCCTTTCAAAGTCGTATTTCGATCATTATCTGAACTGTCAATATCTCTTTTGTCATTATGCCTATTGCGCTTACCTTTTATTGATCATTATACAACTGGCAAGATCCTCTAATCAGTTCTCATACTTTGATTGATTGTATAACTTGGTTTTATTGAGTTTGTAAGGCATTTAGCATTTGGATTTGCACTTTATATGACTTGCCTGATCATTGATTCTATGAAAATGCATAGGGGTTATGATTAAATTTTTTATATATGTGTCCTTTGATATAATCCTTATGTTAACCTTTTCATAACTTTTGGCTTGTTGACTATATGAATATCGTTTGGAACCTTGGTTAAACTTTTCACGAGTTGATACATTGGCGCATAATTGATTTTTGGTTTTGATTTATAAGTCGGGTGTTTAAACACTATGACATAACGTTTGCGCGCATTGGTATACACATTTGATTTCATTAGTTGGGCACATGACTCAATGGTTGAATTACTATTATGGATTGAACAACTATGTAAATCGGTGGTTGTACTTGGATAATGAATATTTTCCATGGTTGTTATCCGCAATTTTGGTCATCGTGATGATGTTATGATGATATCATGATGATGGAAAATCAAGCTCTTTACTAAGAATACTTTCCTGAAAAAAGTTACACTTGTCTACCTCCAGAAACTATATTTTTCAAGGATGTTCGCAGACCACCTATATAGCTACCTGCGAGAATGCCTGATTCTCGCAGGCTGCATTAAGCTAGGGTGTGAATAGTTCACACTGTAATAACTGCCAGGGTGCGAACATCTTCTTAAAAAGGAAAAAGATGAAGTTCTCGAGCCTTCTAGAAGAGAATCTTCGAGAAGAATGAGTTGGCTAATGAATGGTTGTTCAAGTACTGGCATTCCAGATATATTGGGATCATTTCCTATCAAAGTAACTAAATTATCTTCTCCTATATATTGAGGAGATGGCTCATGGAAAAGGTTAGAAGCAAACTAGCAAGAGATTGATTTGAGAATTGTTGAAAGCCAATATGAAGGACTGATGCTACAACAGCAAGAGACTACAGCAAGGTCATCACAGATGGTTGATTTTCTTCATGCATGAGCAAGTGTGTGTGTCAGAGCTAGGAGCCATCAAAAGGAGACCTACGACATCAAGGCTCAGGTTGTAAGTTTCACTTTTAGTTAATTCAATACAGTAATATGTCACTTTCCCATAAAGATGATGTCTCTTTATTACATAATTCCTTGATCATATGTATAGACTAGTTATTGAATATATTAATCTGCCTTTACTTCGATTGGTTTGTACTGTTGTGATCTGAACGGTGCAAGAGCATTGGAGCGAATCTTGGAACAACAGAGACCTAGGAAAGAGTTTACAAGGTACACTCATAATCCTTATCTCTCAGTTCATTCAATAGGCTAGATCTAGGGAAAGTGTATTATTCTGTCCTATTTTGTTCTAGATCCAAGTGGATCTAGGGAGATCGGTTTGTGTCCACACTTAAGGATTAATCCTGAAACAAAATTGGCAACCATACTGGGGAAAATCCCTTTGTCTTTATGTTTTTTTTCTTTTTTGAATTTTCTGTGGCCATTTTCTCTATTTCGATTATTCTCCTGTTTTGTCAGTGTCTGAGTCCTCAGGATACCCTAAGGGACCTTCTGGGTCTATAAGCCTGATTGATTTTTGCTTGCATTTTCAATTTTTTTAGTATCTTCAAGAGTTCTCGCACTGTGTCCATTGACAGTCTACGAG
>JASDQU011310374.1:1538-18603 GCA_032191745.1 Picea mariana
TTCACACCTATTCCAAAACCCTACAACTAATCTAATGTAGGTTTGCTACCAGAAAATATAAAAATGTCTAATCAATTTTTATAAGCGCTTTATTTTATGGTTTTTGTTACTCACGAGGAAAATGGCGTGGACAATATGGTGTTTTGACCGACTCAAAAGTAATGCAAAGAGATCAAGATGCAATCTTTTCATTTCGATGAAAGCTATTCTACGAGAAGGAGAAAACTTTTACCATTCCCATATGTCCAGTGTCCCAAAATTTTAAAACTCATCAATATCAATATCTTCAATAAATGAGAAAAATAGACTGTACACCAATACACGATTCATGAGAAAAATAGACTGTACACCAATACACGATTCAGAATTTAAGACCAAAAAATGCCAAGAATCATACAATTTCACTACTTCAAATGCAAGGATGCCCCCAATCTAATGTAAACCAAGAAATTAGAATTTTTTCTTCAAAGAGACACTCAAACTAATAACAAATCACTTCAAAACAAAAACAACCCAAACTAAGTTTCTCTTTTAACACGATTTATTCAAAAAAAGAAGTATTCTTTCACTAAACAATTCTAAATAAAAACAATGCTTTGTAACTGAAATAGACTCAAATAAAGAGACCAAATATTTCAAAAGAAAGCAAAGAAAAAATGAGGCAAACATGGCTAAAAGAAGTTTCAAAGCTGTCAAGCAGACTGTAAAAAGATCATCATCAAATCCAAAAATTCACTCCAAAACCAAATCCAAGGTCTAGGTAAGGAGAAACCATCAAAAATCAAAATTTTCACAATTTCCGCAGGCTGTAGACTAACACAATCTTGAAATCATTGATTTCCACAGGACAAGTATGGGTAGGGTGTGGAGTTTCCACACTGGTCTAAACAAGTAGGGTGTGGAAATCCTAATTCGCCGCACTGTCCCTCAAAGCAAAGTGCGGAAATCAAACAAAAATGGAAAAAATTAAAAATTAAGAAGAATTTTCAGTGAAGTTTAACAGTCAGAGAATCAAGATTGATCTCCTGATGACTCATAAAATAGAAACCAAGCAATCAAAGAAAGAAAACAAGGAAAAATAGGAAAACATTTTGTTCCCCAGTACAGTTGTGAATTTTGTTGTAGGATAAATTAGTGAATGCATACATAAACTAATCTCCCTAGATCCACCTAGATCTAGAACAAAACGAGATAGAACATGGCGCTTTCCCTGGGCTCTAATCATCGAATCTATCATCAAAGAAAGGATGAGTGACATACCTTTGAATATCGCTTCCTTATGTCTTTGTTGTCCCTACTTAGCTCTGGTGCTCTTGTGATATTGATTCTACAGTGAGACACAAACCAACCAATGTGAAATCAGAGAGAATATATTCAATGACAACCTATGCATATGATCAAGGAATTATGAAATAAAATAAAGATAATTCTAGGGGAAAGAAGCATGCCACTGTATTATATTAATAATAGGAAGAGAGATTACAACCGGATGACGTGATGTCGTAAGGTTCCTTCCAATGATACCTTGCTTCCCACACACTTCTTTCTCCAAGGATTCTGAGACCATAGATCTGATAGCTACTCACAATCTATCTTGACAAAGAAAATCTCAAATCCAATCTAACGAAGCTAACAATCTCAAGCCAAATTCAACCAACTTTCACGATGAGAGCTCCTCTCCTTTTATAAGTTGGAGAGGATAAGGTGAAGAGGTTAGGATGATCCCACTAAATCATGAAAGTGAGTAAGATCCAAACCGTTTAGAGGCCACCTCACCATATAATAATCTCCTTCTAGAAGCGTCGAGAAGATGCTCATTTTACCCACGTACAGGAATTTCCTCACCCTAGCTATAATGCAGCCTGCAGAAACCAGGAATTTCCTCATCTTGACTATAATGCAGCCTGTGGAAACCAGGAACTTCCTCACCCTAGCTAGATTTCAGCCTGTCGAAACTAGGAATTTCCTCACCCTGGCTATAGTGCAGCCTACAGAAACTAGGAATTTCCGTACCCTGTGTATAGAGAAACCTATAGAAATCCTCCAAAATAGGGTTTTTACAAAGAAAAATACAACTTGTCCTAGGGAAATTTCTTCTCCCTTCTTTCTTTAGAAATTCAAGCTATTTATCCTTCTAAAGAAAAAGGACAGGTTTACATCATTAAAGGTCATAAGGATGATGAAAATAATGTGTAACAATCGGCTTCGATGGAAGGGACAGGGTATCTTGGCATGTCCATGCCCTTATCCGCCGCTCAACATTCCCTTTCCACTACTGATTATTTAGACTTTGTATTGCCCTCTGAAGAGGAAATTTTAGAGGCATTGACTGGTCCAAACATAACCTTGGATGATCTCCATAATAGGTCTTATTTCCTGTCGAAGTTAAAAAGAATAGAGGTAAGAGAATTTGTGTTGAATACGACTGGAGATAGGTCTTTTCCTATTAATCCTCTAGCTATGCATGTAGTTTATGCCGAGGGTAATATGGAAACCATCACTGAAATGATACCTATTTACATCTCTAGAAACCTTGGTGTCATGGAGAATTTCTTCATCGGAGCAAACTGCTCCCCCAAGGAGATTCAAATCTACACAGATTTATTTAAATAATTTCACGACGTTTTTTCCTGATCTTATGAGGAAATGCCAGGCATTGATCCAAGAATCATCGAACATGAAATAATGACTTATCCTGACACCAATCTAGTTTGGTAGAAGCTTCGTCGAGTCAATCCTCGGAGAGTAACAACTATTAAGGTTGAAGTAGAGAAAATTCTCAAAGACAGTTTCATCTACCCCATTCAATTGACTCAATGGGTGTCAAATTCTGTTCTAGTCAACAAAAAGTAGGGAACAATTTGCATATGTATGGACTTCTGTGATTTGAACAAGGCCTATTTAAAGGATAATTTCCCCACCCCATTCATTGACCATATTGTCGATAAGTGCATAGGATGTGAGGCCTTTTCTTTCATGGATGGTTTTTCGGGATACAATCAGATACAGATTAAGCCTGAAGACCAACATAAAACATATTTTATCTGTCCATGTGGTACATTTGCTTATCAAAAGATGCCTTTTGGCCTGAAGAATGTTGGAGCCACTTTTCAATGGGCCATGTCTTTTTCTTTCCATGACCTAAGACATATAGTCGAGGCTTATCTTGATGATTTAGCATCACGATCTTGTAAGAGATATGATCATCCCATGCACCTTTGACTTATCTTTGAGCGATGTTTCTACTATTAGATTTTCTTGAATCCAAACAAGTGTAATTTATGCATGACGTCGGGTCATCTTCTAGGTTTCATAGTTTCGACAACAGGGATCATGGTCAATCCTATGAATTTTGAGGCGATAGTTTAGTTGCCTCCCCCATGCACAGTCCCTCGGCTTCAAAGCTTATAGGCTAAAGCAATTTTTCTTCAGCGTTTTATCGCAAACTATGTTGAAATTACTAAAGGGTTTATGAGTCTACTAAAGAAGCCAATCCCTTTCCATTGGGATGAATCCGTTCAACGCTCCTTCGAAGATTTGAAACATGCCCTCACTTATTCCCCTCTACTTCGGCCTCCCAATTATAATAAATATTTCTTATTGTATTTCGTCACTGCAAAGTCAACAATCGGTATGGTCTTGTTTCAAGAGGAAGATCATCTTAAAGAGCATGTGATTTATTACCTGAGTCGAGGCCTAGTTGGACTAGAACTCAACTACTCCCACATTGAGAATCTTTCATTAGCAACAGTTCATGTTGTCCAACGATTCTGTCATTATATTATGCTTTGTAAGACCACTGTCATTGTCATTTTGAATCTATTTCAATACGTGTTGACACGATGGGTAATCAAAAGAAAGATTAGTAAATGGATAGTTATCCTCCAGGAATTTGACTTGGATTTTTTTTCTACAAAATCTAAGAAGTCACTGGTCTTTGCAGAACTTATCTCAGAAATTCCAGTCGAGTTAGGTGATGTTACACCCAAAGAATCACCGATTAAAGGAGATATTTTTCTGATTTCATCTTCAGACCCTTGGTATGGAGATATACTAGTCTATCTCCAGACTTTGAAGTGCCCCTCCTCTGCTTCTCGCAATGAGAGTCAATGTATACGCCATCAGGAAAAAAAATATCTCATTCTCGATGACACTTTGTATCGTCAGGGTGTAGATTGCATCCTCCACTGGTGTCTCACTCATGAAGAAGTGAAAATCATTCTTAACGACTACCACACTAGAGGATGTGGTGGTTATTTGTCTAGGTTGGCAACAACCCAAAAGATTCTATAAGTAGGTTATTTTTTTCCAATATTGATCAAAGATTGTGTTGAATCGGTCAAGAAGTGCCACCTGTGTCAGTTCTTCTCTTGGAAGATGAGGGCACACCCCGCTCCCATGTTTCTTTTCATTACAGTTGGTCCCTTCACCAAGTGGGGGATTTATTACACTACATGCCACCCGACTTCAATCAAGGGGCATTGTTATATCATCATAGCGGAAAAATACTTCACATCATGGGTCGAGGCTATGCCAATGTTCAAAGATGATGGTGAAACAACAAATATCTTTATTTTTAACCATATTGTAGCAAGGTTCAACATCCAGAAGAAGATTGTCACTAACCATGGCAGTCACTTTCAAAACAAAATGATGTCTGAGTTAATGTCAAATCTTGGGTTGAGGAAAGAACACGCATCACCTTACTACCCACAAGTGAATGGTCAGGTAGAAGCTATGAATAAGTCTCTCAATACCATTATACAACGAAGGATTAGCTCATCCAAGTAAAATTGGAATTTGATGTTGTACTCGACATTGTGGGCCTACCGAACGTCTGTGAAGATTGCAACCGGTTTTTCACCTTTTCAACTCGTTTACGGGTTGTAAGAAGTCTTTCCAATAGAGTGCCAAATCCTATCTCTAAAGTTGGAAGTACATTTGTTTCCAGACACTTCACCTATTGAGGAATGCTTATTATATCTCGAGCATCTTGATGAGTAGTGACATGATGCAACCTTGGCTAATGAGGCTCACAAGAAAATATTCAAGTGTCAGTATGATTGGTTCGTTCGTCCTCGAATTTTCTCCGAAGATGACCTTGTCCTGGTCTATGACCAAGATAAGGATCCCTTGAGGGCACGCAAGTTCAAACCCATGTGGTTTGGACCTTTCATTGTGAAGGAGGTACTAAACAAGGGTGCTTATTGTCTGGTTGACTTCGAAGGGAAAGATTTAGTGGAGCCTAGAAATGGGCTCTACCTCAAGAAGTATTACTCGTAGGTGGGTGGCGTTGGGTGACTTATTGTACATATGTATAGTTCTTATACAGTTTGTTTGTTTTATATTTTTATTTTATGGACGTGTCATTTTTTATGTCATATTTTTCACCATGGTAGATGTCAAGTGAATCAAAAGTGTTCATTGGGTTCGTGGACGGTGCTAGTCGACACACTCAGAGGCTTGCTTCCGCGGCTTGGGTTATCTTCACACCTTAGAGGTAGTTTCTATCTTCTGGAGGTATTTGTTTAGGTGATGCCAAAAGCAATGTCGTCAAATACATCGCAGTGATAGAGTTTCTTCTTGATGCTTTGTCGCATGGTATCTCTCACCTCCGGGTCTATTTAGATGCATAGTTGGTTGTGTCCCAGTTAAATGGGGTTTATCGTGTTTATGATCCTACTCTACACCGATGATTCCTTAGGGTACGTCTCTTAGAACGATTCTTTGATTACATAACATATATCCATGTTCCTAGGAGACTAAATCAAATCACAGATACTCTATCTAATCATGTATTAGATTGGCATATTGCACACACATAAACATGTACATACATTGTAAAAATGTGATCCATAAGAAATAAATGATTTAAATATGCATATATATATATATATATATATATATATATCAAGTCTCAGAGTACATAGGTGGGCACAAGAGCCTAAAAACATAATATGTCTGGTAAACATTGTGGGGCTTATGCCCTAAAAAATATACAAAAGAGTGCCCTTGGCATGTAAGTAGTCCACCCTAGCTAAGCACGGAGCATGTTGGCCCTGCCATAGTGAATGACGGTGTTTTCCAAATTCCGGAAAAGATGGACCCAGGTATGTGGCACCCCAAATACATGAGGCTACATAGATGGTGGGAGAACCTCGATCTTGGCCATGGGCATTGTACGAGTGAGCGTTGTGAGGTTCCACTTCACTTGTCTCAACAATCTCTCAACCTCTGTGACTGGAGGTCCCCCTTCTAGTGTTGTTGGTCCAACGACCACTGCTAGTGATTCCTATGGTCAAGGATGTTGCCTTCTGCTCACAAAATTTGCTGGATGCACTCATCCCACATCTCTACATAACAGATAAATATTTTTCAGATACTTTGGTACACATAAAAATTGTATATATAAAAAGAAAATAATTTTTTTTTTTTTTAAAAGAAAACCTACCTATCTCTCCTCGCTCTACTCTAGGAGGTAGGGGCATGTCAAATTCCCTGGAGAAGTTGATCCTAGCATAGGGATAGTCCTCTATAGCTAGAATCTTTTGAGACCACCAGTCAAAGAAAGTATCGTTGAAGGCCTATATGGTCCTCCCTCCCCCCTGTCATGGCAACAACACTACCCATATACACACTACTGGGAGCGAGGCCACATGCCCTCACACTGTCTCTCATTGACTAAGAATGGGAACCCTCTCGAAGAATAACGAGAACAAAATGGTCCCAAATCTGAAGCTTTTGTTACTCCACCCACGGCACTCAGTGAGTTGTATCTTCATGTAGTCTAGTATGGTCGTGCTCCAGTCGAATATTCATGCATTTAAGCACTGCACCACACAATACATGTATGCATGGAAGGCTTGATGTAAGACCGTGGATCTAGTGATCTTCCTAATGAGTAAAACTATCACTTTCAGTGATAGGTTGGTGATATTGTGGATTGGAACCTAAGAACCTACTCTCTCAGTGTCAGCCTCACAATGTATTTCAATCAACTCAACAATGTTGTGGGGTCTGGGGGAAAAAGCATGCAAGTTGACTGGTTCACCTCTCCTAGAGAGGTCAGTCAGAAAATAAATGTCTTCAGTCCTTGGAGTCAATGATTGTCCCTCAAGCATAAACGCCTCAGCATCGAGGTTCCAATAGTCCACCAAGGCATTCAACAACCTAGGTTTTCCCTTCATGAATGGACACCAGAATAAATTCCACAAACCACATTCTCTCAATGCGGTCATACCCACAGGGTCCTCATCGACCAAGATATCTATGTCTTTGTGCTCCCTCTCTCTCTAGTGGACATACATCCTGTCAAATGACAAGCTCAAAGGGGAGTTAACTCTTCTACTTTCAAATTTTCCATGTTTTTGAGGGTGTACATGGGTTGTATTGGGCACAGTCATGTATGCACGTAGGTAGATTGTTTTCTTCCCACAGGCATACACAGTCTTTCCTTGAATAGCCCATGTACATGTAGGGCTACCCCCTTTTAGGAGTGTGTGCCCTACAAAAAACTAAAATAAATTCAAAAGGGAAGTATCGAAATGTAAAAGGGGTTGATTTGTACTTACTTGGTCCAAGCGGAAGTTTGTTTTGTCCTCAAAATCTCCCAGAATCAACTCTTTTAGAAAAGGGGCATTTTTGGCTTTTTGGTCAATTCTCGATTTGCAATGGTGATAATGAGCTGCCAGCTTCTATTTATAGACATATTTGGCCCTTTTTTTCATTTTTTGAACCCTTTTGTCGTTTTTTCTAGCTTGGAAATCATTTAACATGGTTCTTGAGTTTCTCATTGGATGTTACGATACACTTCACTTTTGGTTTGGAAAACATTTTGGGAGATGAGTCACTTTTAAAGATTCTTTGGTAAAAGTCATTTTTCCAAATTTTTGCATTTAAGTTAGGATTCCACCTCCACTTTTTTCATCTCGTTCTATTTTCTACTTTGCCATAGGATCGAACCCACCAAATTGTGACACGGAACCATCATTGTTGTTTTATAAGTGTCATAATTTGGTGGTAGAGCCTACCTCTACATGGATGCCCTAGGTAGATCCTGGTTGCATTTTGGTTGTCCATGTTGTCATTAATGACCTTAGGCTTGAGAGTCCTTGTCAGTATTGTCCTGATTACGATATTGAGCCTCATACATTCGATATGTCATCACTCTTGACCTCACCCTTGGGACTCCCAGAAAACAAGTCTTCTTTTAATCCACTTTCAGACTCTTTAAGCATGAAAAGATTGTCAAGCGATCATGTTGTACTTCACACTCGCCAAACTAAAATTTGAAGCCACATCTTTCTGACAGTAGTTTACCCCTTTTTCGTTCCAGATGGTCAATTTTATGAAAAACGGTATGCTCTAGGAACTTCAATTCGCTAGAAGAGTATTCTATGGTATTAGTTTAACCTGGTTTCGGGCCTAAGGGACTAAATTTATGAAAAATGAACCCCCACAGAGTCCATAGTTAAGATCTTTTCAGACTCCCTAAAATTAAAAAGATTGTCGAGTGACCTTGTTTCTTCACACTCGTTAAAATGGTCCAGAAGAACATCCCCTACGGAGTCCATAGTTAAGCTCTTTTCAGACTTCTTAAAATTGAAAAGATCGTCGAGTGACCTTCTTCTTTCACACTTGTTAATTGGTTAAAAAAACATCTACTGGCATGAGTTTACCCCTTTTCTGACCTGTAGATTAAGGAGGAAAAAGTTACACCTCAAGAGATTCATCTCGCCGAGAGAATTATGCTAAGTAGATTTTGTACTTTTTCGGGCTAAGGAGACTAAATCTAGAAAAAGGTTGTGATTCCATAGTTCAGCTCTTTTCAGACTCCTTAAAATTGAAAAGATTGTCAAGTGATCTTGTCTATGTCACACTCGTTAAAATTGTTTTGAATAGACATATTTTCGGTGCTAGTTTATCCCTTTTTCGAACTGACTAGACTACCTTCTAAAAAGGTACCGCAGCAAAGTCTTCTTTTATGATTTTTCAGACTCTCTAAAAATGAAAAACCACTGATCTTACCTCCTCTGGGTTCGTGAAAAATACATCGAAGGGGGTTTCATCGTGTCTTGCTAATAACATTTTCATCTCTTCATCTTTGGCCTAATGTCAGCTCCATGTTGTTCTCAATTGAATCTTTGAAGCATGACTTATACGCAAGCCTTGTAGCAATTTTCCTCTGTGACCTGACACCTTGTCCCATGGAGGAATTTTTCCGAGTGTCCTTTCCTTGCACATGTCTCCTTACTATGAGCATTAGTGTGTTACTTGCACTTGGAACTAGTATGCTTTTTGACACTCATTCCTCCTTTGTAATGTAGCATTCTTTTATTCTTTTTCAAGCTCTTCAAAATATTGAAAACGACAAAAAAATCTAATATACCCCAAAAAGAGGGCGGGAAAAGTATTTTCTTTTTATGGCAGCATAATGAGTCACCCTTGGAAAAATCACATCCTTTCATTTTTCATCAAGCATTGGGATTTAATATGACCTTAGGAATTTGTTCTCGCTACATAGATCTATGTCCTCCTCCGTTTGGTTATTCTTCCAAACACATGGAGAGTTTGGGTTGTCTCCTGCATCGTGAAATTATGTCAATGTCATGCTGCCTGAGTTAGATCATCTGTCATGCTATTTTCCAAGGGAAGTTTTACCCAACCTGAGTCGGCCTTTCTGTAGTTTTTCTCTTTCTCTCATGCTCGACCATCCCCATAAGTCCAATCAAGTCTTTGCTTAAAATCAATGAAGTTCTTTCCCTGATCACCGAGATCCTCTTGTATGTTCCTTGATGAGTCATCAAAGACCTCTGGGTAGTGAATTCGTACACTCACATTACACTCCTACCCAAGTTTTGAATATCTTTAAGCTGTTTCTCGATCTCTAAAGGCCTCATCTCTATCCATCAGGTGTCATTTGGCTTCTTGAAGAAGGATACTATACATGTATATCTTTGATTTTGAGATGTAGATCCATTGTGTATTTATGGCGACTACACTTTATATATTTATATTACATGGATCTGAAATTTATTTGATTGGCATCCATGATTTATTTCATACTGAGCATGGGTATGCCCGCCTCGGTGAGATAATTATTATTTTTGCAGATGGAACCTCCCGAACTCTGGTCTTGGGCTCACTCGCTTTGTACGTTGGTGAATATTTGTAATGTATTTTGGCCATCAGATGATCTTCTAACCTCACACATTATGGGGCATCTGTTATAACCCTAAATTGTGCCACACATCCATACCTGGCATCCGGCCCTCTTACTTGTTATTTTTTCCAAGCCATCACTGAGTAGCTCTTCTTAAAAACCATATTTTTGGATATGTACGCTCCCTGCACCACTACTTCCCGTATACAAACACTTTCTTCACCACTATAGCTTGCGTACGTATGCTATATACACCATTACAACCTGCGTATACCTACAAATGTTGCAAAAATTAAAAAGTTGCAAGGAATTTGTTGAGATTACGAGCTATTGGGTAGTTTTCCAACTATCCCACTGCCTATATCCCATCACCCAACCGAATAACCATCCTTTTGTCATACAAAAGGAGGTGTTGGGGTCTCATTCCTAAGGGAAGCATAAGAACAGTGAAACTCTTCTAGTTTCACATCCCCTTCTTACCCCAAGAATTTGCACCCACCTTGTGAGTTTTATGCCAGAATTGTCCATTCTTGTCTTTTTCCTCCATTATAAGACTATGCCATTTCCCTAGAGAGAAGTGTGAGAGGAGAGAGATACTTGGAAGAACAATTGGAGCTTGGTGAAGAGGAGTTCGAACCTGGTTCGAGGAGCAGTCGTCGATCTCATTGTAAGTAAACTTTGTGATATCAATAAAAGGAATACTTTTTATGTCCCGCAATATGATGTGTTCAATACTTATGTTTGATTTATAATTTATAATGACATATAACCCACTAATTTGTGTATGAGATACATGTTCATAGTTTCTTTTTTGTCTTTCTGTGAATGCAGGTCATCCTTGGGAGGAGACTTGTAGTCGAGGAGCAATCGAACATGAAAGGATCGACACCGGATGTGGAGTTTAAGGTAGAGTTACCAGATCATTTTTACTTTGTATTTCTTGTATGAATGTGGGGTATAATTAGGGTAGTCTAAAGAGCAGGAGACTTTTAGACAGTTAGATCTTCCAACATGTTGAAACTTAGTGTAGTCCATAGGGGGGTTTTCCCACTATAGCAAGTATGCATGTGCATGATTTGTATTGAATAATAGCTCAATTTCTTGGTCATGCATTTCTTTATTTTCGAAAGCTTGCTTGCGTAGATGTTTTTAAAATAAAAATATTATTTTAGTTATGCATATGAATTTTCATCTGGGCGATAATGCATCGCGTGAAAGTGCAAAAGGGTCTCTAAATTTATGTTCAAAGTTTTCTTTTATTATTGTGTTTTATTGTAGTTTCTGCTTCTGGTTGGGATTGTTACCGTGTTTGTATTATTACCGAGGAAGACTGTGTTTTGGTTCTCAGGCCATTATTTTATTTTACTCTGTGTTTTTATTGTTTTTAATACAAAGAAATTATGTTTTCATCTTCTATTCCTTTATCCTTTAAGTTATTAGTTTGTGCCTAATAAGTCAACCAGGAGCCGAATCGGCTGTCTTCACTCTGTTGTTAAAGATTTAGATTCAAATACCCTTCTTTCCTGTGCATGGATAATAACTGTAGGATAATTTCTTTGCCTGGAAAGGAATTATCTCCTGGGCATTTATTCCCTCCTTAGCCTCTGTGATTATTGTGATTTATTCTCTGCAAACTCGTGCTTCCACACAACCACTTTGGGGATGTCTCTCCAGTTCACCAAATGTTTTATTTTTCTGCGATTGGTTTATTTCTTCCAGCGAAATTTATGCTGTGAAGGATTTAATTCTTGTTGTGTTTGGTTTATCATATACTCTTGCGATTGGTTTATTTCTTGCAAGGAATTTTATGCTGCGAATGATTTATTTCATGATGCAAATGATTTATTTCTAGTTGCAATTTTCTTGCTGCATTTCATTTTTCTTCCTAGAGGTTGTCTCCATTTTTCTCACATGGCCAGAATGAGCCCCAGACTCAAACCTTGCTTGCATTTTTTTTTAAAACCCCTGCCTCTGTTTCCTTTATCCCTCAAATGTGATTTCTTTATCGAAAATGATTAGAAAACATATGTATTTTAAATTTCATCAACCTCTCAACAATAAATTCCTTTTCTCTAAATTGGTTACTCCTTCTAACATTTAATATCTACTACCACTTCCTATACTTATAAAAAGCAACGAAAGACCGTAATAACTATGATAATGATCACATATTTGGTTACTTATTTCCAGAGGCATTTCTATAATTCATTCGAAAGGATTGGAGTAGATTTTAAGAGTTGCGAACTCATAAGACTAATTGCAGCCAGGCCTTGGATACTTGTTGGTTTAGTGCGATGTGTGAGTTATAAAAGGTTATTGTGATACAGTTACCATGTTACTCTGAATGTGAGATTATTCACAACACACATCGTTGCATTGTAAACTCCCTTTCCGCAGTTGTAATTGTTTGAATCTTAGCACGATCTGTGAGTTATAAAAGGTTACTGTGATACTGTTACCATGTTACTGTGCATGTTTGATTATTCACAACACACATCGTTGCATTGGAAACTCCCTTTCCGCAGTTCTAATTCCAAGAATTGGGGTTAAGCATGCCGAGTTTTTTATTTCCATGATTAAACACACAACAAATTTTTAAAATTGCGCAGTGATAATAGATGCACCCAGTCTGTGGTCTATCTGCGCCCAGATCTTACCCATTCCTTTAATAAACCACCCTGTTTTTTGATGCAAATACAAACAATTTACTTTATTATTTTACATAGTTCTAAAAATGCCCCAAAGATTTAACTCTTACCCTTCCTTTACTAACCACCATCGGTTGGATGCAATTACATTTTCTTTTATTTTGTTTTAAAGAGTTTCTAAAAACACCCAAAGGATTTAACTATTGAGTGGATCAATTAGATTGTTTTCACAGTAGTAATTATAGTTATCAATCTTGATGCCCTTGACATAAACAACTGAGATTAAAAACAAGCAGGTTCATGTCTTTATTTCTCTTAAATTTCTTTTGGGTGGTGCTTCAAAGTAAAGTCAACTGATTTTACCTTATATTAAATATATCTAGATCAGAATAAATATAACTATATCCTTCACTTTGTGTAGTTATATTCTTTAAAATAATTTTTCATATGAATATAGTTTGTATTACTTGAAGAAACTTCCATATGAGTTTTGGGTATTAGTTTCCTTATATAGTCATGTTTTAATGATGATCAAAGAGTTAATATGAGTGTTGGTAGTAGTTTTTCTTTTACAGTCATTTTAATATTGATCTAAGAGTTTAATATTTCATTGAGTTGATCAATTAATATTTTGTTAGGAATTACAACCAGATGGTAGTTGCTTTAATGGAATTTTCTATAGTTTTTTTTTCTATCACTTAGTGAGCCATGCATTGTTTAAGTTAGAAAAGCTTTGTTTATTTATATTTTAAAAATCCCCAATGTATTTGATTTTTAGGGAAAGCAATGTTAAGCTTGTGATAATAAGAAGGGCCTTATCATAAATTAAGGAAGGCACTGTTTATTTATAATTCAAAAGCACTAATGTATTTTTTTTAAGAAACACATTGTTGTGCTTAAGTTAAACTTGTGATAATTCAAAAGGACATTGCTATAATTTAAGTTAATAATTATGATATTTTAAGAAAGCACGGTTTAACCTTAGTACATTTTAAAAGAAGATAGGTAAGCATTGTCATATGCTCTTATCTTCGGTTGAGGGTGGATTTGTTGGGAGGAAGTTCTAGATATGTTATGTTGTGTCCTAGTCGCCAACGCTCTGTCACATTGTGGTGACATGATTCCTTATGACAGGATCATGGTGCACATTGATCCACGAGTGTGTATAACAACCGGGTCTAGGGGCATGTGTCCCCCCCCCTGATGTAGTTGATGTCAATTTTGAAATCAATGTCCTGTATTTGTGTTGTAATGAATGATTGTGGTTGTTCTCGCCCGCCGAGAACGTTCTAGTGCATGGTCGTTTTTATTTTCATCTGATTGAATGTCACATGTTGATTCCTATTGCTTGATGTGCTAGCATGCCAGGTCGTTATGTTGGTTTGTTTCCTGGTTTTCATGCATTGTTTTCATCATCAAGTTGCATTGATTGTCTGTTGCTATTGTTACTTCTCCATTTTAGAAAAAAAAAATTAGCACTTGTTACATGTTGTACGTTGTCGTAATGATGTGGTTCTTACATATGGTATCAGAGTAGGTTCGACTCGCGACTGGGGATCACCACGACTTCCGTTGATTATATATTTGCTTATGATCTTGCTAATTAAATTGATCTATATTCATGCAGATAATCATGGTTAGAGGGTGCTGCAGAGGCAGATGATGGGGTGTTAGGGGAGGAGACATGATGCCCCCAGTAGCATCTATGCTTGAGGGGTCTAACCCCTAGGGAGATGAACAAGTTATCAGGGAGGAACATATATCTGTGGGTCATGTGGTTGGGCTAGTGAGGTCCTTTCAGGGGATGTCTAAGGCACTCATCAGTGGTTTGGATAGAGATGAGGCTAGGGCATTGATACTCCATGAGGGTCCACCACATGCTCCAGTCGGTACTGGTAGCATTCACCGCGAACTCGAGAAGGTCAAATTTCTCTATTTCTTTGGTGGCCCGAACAACGCAACCATCGAGGCATGGTTGGATAATATCACGATGTGATTTTCACTTCATGAATATACCTCCAACATGAAGGTCTGCATGACGGTCTTTCAACTAAAGGGGAGCACTCTTCTATGGTGGAATATGCTCCTTCCATAATTGAACATGGTCGTCGAAGACATGTCATGGGAAATTTTCAAGGAACAATTTCGAGAGAGGTATATGTTTGAGGAATTCATTGAATGTCAGCTCAACAATTTCAAATCCTTAAAATAGGGTGGTCGTATAGTGCCTGAGTACGAGGCTCATTTTATGGAGCTATTTCAATATGCTCCACACCTGAATGTAAGAAACTTAAGGTCAACAGGTTCATGTTTGGCCTTAATGTCAGAATTCATGCAAAGGTTAGGATTTTGTCGCCTCAAACCTTGTATGATGTGGTCTAGAAGGCTCTCATAGCAGAGGAGGAGCTTATCAGTGGGGGTTAGAGTAGGACTCCAGGGAGACCAGTGAGACAAGCATCATCTGGTGCACAGTTGCATCAGACACCAGCTAGACATTCAGCATGATATCGTGGCTTCCAGAGAGGATCCAATTTCACTACACCTTAGTGACTAGTACCTCAGCAATGGATTCCTTACCGAGGACCACAACACCAACACCAACGTCGATCGTAGTAGCAACAGTTTAGGCCTGTTCAGTAGAACATGCCAGGGTTCTAGGTTGGTGGGTCGTCAGCTTCTACTTTGGGTACCAGGAGTACTGGACTAAAGAGAGGATGTTGGACATTTGGGGAGCTAAATTACTAGCGTGATTTCCCAATGGAGAGGACCAAATCATCTGGATCAGTCAGACTCACTACCATGGGATAATTGGGAAAGGCCCATCAGATTCATGCAGCGGTGAATAACCACTAGGCAAAGCACAAGTCAACTATGCTAGAGATGTCAGGTACCTTCATTGACCATACCCTTAGTATTTTGATAGATCTAGGTGCTACCGAGAGTTTTATTTATGGCGCAATGCTAAAAATAATTAAGGTAAAGGAAGTCGAACAGGACAATTTTAACTTTGTAGAAGTGGCTTCGGGAGCCAAACAGAAGGTTGGTGGGAAGGTTACAAGATGTAGCCTTAACCTAGGAGATTTTTTCACTAGGGACAACCTGTATGTCACAACCTTAGGGTCTTATGATGTCATGATCAGTATGGATTGGTTGGAATCACATGATGCGATACTTGACTATAAGATGAAACGATTGAGCTTGGTCGATGATGAGGGAAAAAGACAAGTGATTGTAGGTCGGAGCCAGGGAGTCTACCTAAGTTGCATCTCTTCTTTGCAGCTACGAAAAAGCATGTGCAATGGATGTAATCTTTATGTGATCCTTGCGTTAAATGAAAATGGAGTAGCAGAAGGTCTAGAACACCTTCCGGTGGTGAGAGATTTTTCGAACGCCTTCCCTGAGGAGTTACCTGTGATGCCACCAAAGAGGGAATCAAAATTTATCATCAACATAAAATCGGGAACCAAACCGATAGCAATAATGCCTTATCAGATGTCGACCCCAGAGTTACAGGAGTTGAGAATGCAACTAAAGGATTGTTTGGACCTAGGACTTATATGTTCGAGTTTGTCACCGTGGGGGGGCACCTGCTATTTTCATACAGAATAAGGATGGGTCGTGGAGACTCTGCATTGACTATAGTCAATTGAACAAGGCAATGATCAAGAATTAATATCCATTGCCAAGGATTGATGATCGGTTTGATCAAATGAAAGGCGCAACGGTGTTTTCAAAAATCAACTTGAGATCAGGGTATCATGAGTTACAGATCAAGGATGACAACATCCCTAAGACCTCCTTTAACATGAGGTTTGGACAATACGATTTTACTATTTTACCTTTTAGACTGACAAATGCCCCTGGGGTATTTATGAGATTGATGAACGGGGTGTTCCGCGAATACTTGGAAAAGTTTGTCCAAGTATTCATTGATGATATTTTGATTTACTCTCGGAGGATGGAGGAGCATGATGATCACTCACGCATGGTACTAGAGTGTCTACAAAAGAACAAATTGTATGGGAAATTGTCTAGCTACTCGTTTTATCAATCGAAGATTCAGTACTTAGGGCATGTCATCTCCGGTGAAGGTATCGTTATGGATCTAGCAAAGGTTGAGGATATTATGGAATGGCCTGCACTGAAAAATGTCCCATAAGTGCATAGCTTCATGGTTTTAGTGTGATACTATCGACAGTTCATTGATGGTTTTTCAAAGATAGCAAATCTGATCACGGAATTGCAGAAGAAGAAC
>JASDQU011310375.1:0-13152 GCA_032191745.1 Picea mariana
AAAAATGCTTTTCCACTATATCCTATTCATGGTCTTTCATAATTTAACCTTGAAGTGCATATCCAGCCTTGATTTAGAGATTTAGATAAATCTGTGCTATAAATCAGTCTAGTATAAGAGGCAAGATGGAAGGGGATAAGCTCTAGGTACATATCTAACCTTGATTTAGATAGATCTGTGTTAGTAGAAGAGGCAGGCATGATGTAAGATAGATCTGTGTTAATAGAAGAGGCAGGCATGATGTAAGGGGATTTGTAAATTGATGTACTGGTAAATATATTTAAAAAAATAGAAACAGGGCATGATGCAAGGACATTTATGAATAAAACCCTCATTTAGGTAGATCTGTATAAATGTATTAAAAAAATTTATGAATAAAACCCTCATTTAGGTAGATCTGAATAAATGTATTAAAAAAATTTATGAATAAAACCCTCATTTAGGTAGATCTGTATAAATGTATTAAAAAATACAATAAGAGAGGCATGATACAAGGTCATTTGTGAATAAAAATATAATTTAACAAAAAAATACAATAAGAGGGGCATGATACAAGGTCATTTGTGAATAAAAATATAATTTAACAAAAAAATACAATAAGAGGGGCATGATACAAGGTCATTTGTTAATAAAAATATATATAATTTAACATTGTGCATATCAAGTCTGGATTCAGATAAGTATAATTCAAAGAAATATAAAAGGAGTATGATGTAAGGGCACTTGTAAATCAAAAGAGTAGTAAAATTAAAAATTGGATACTGAAACAATCGAATGTTCACAGAAATCACATTTTGCGAACCTTACACAGTGAAACCCTTGAAATAAGTTCCCAGTGGAATTAAACTGATAATGGAAACATAACAATATAGAAAATTGATATTGAAAACATAACAATATAGATCTTCTCTAAAACGAAACAGAAAATATGCAATTGATGGCTAGATTTTACATCAAGTTTCAGATGCAACATGGCCAAAGAAAGCAGCTGCAAGCTCCCTCTCTTGCATCAACGGTCCTTCACTGCTCCAAAACCCTATGCCCTCGAATTGTGCAGCCGAGTTGATGAAAGAATAGTTACTCCATTTTATTTGCCAAAATTCTATTGTAACATTTGAAATACACTCTCCTGGGGACGACTTCAGTCCTAAGTACCAGAGAGCAACAGATTGTATATGTGATGTAATATGGCATGATCCCGGCAAGAACATCTTTCCTGCTCTTCTCTCTAACTGAAAATCAATGTCTACGGGACCTAATTATCCACTTCATCTGATCTGCGGTCACGGGGCAACGCCCTCTCTTGAAAACACCATTTGGGAAATGTTGCAGTCATGCGTAAGTTGGGGACAGTCCCAAGGGTCGCAGCAACTAGCCCATTTCCATCAGTTCCGAGTGCTTTCAAAGATGAGAAGGTTTCGATATTCCCACAGAGAACCATGGGTTTATCGGATCCTGTGACCCAAATGAGATGGTCAAAACAATGATCCAAAGTTTCGACCACAGGATTCTTCCCCACCCCTCCCATTCCACCAACGGCAACTGCTTTCAAGAGCCAGGTCTCCATTCCGCCAACGGCAACTGCTTTCGAGAGCCAAGCCGTCTTGCCATATCCATTCAGATGCAAACGCAGTAACGACATTAATATCATATTCCATGCCCACAATTTGAGAAGATTTGAGAACACTCTATCCGGATTTTTCATCTGCTGTATTCTGAATATTAACATACATTGAATTAAATGTTTGAAAAGCAAACCATATGGAGGACGAGGACAGACGTAAAATACTGACATATTTAGCACTCCGTACTCTGTATACTGTCCGCTCGCATCCGGTTCATACAGGATTTCATTTTCCGATGACAATATTTCTTTTTAAAATTTGGAGTAACTGGAGAGCAATCTTCTCTACTGAATTACTTTTCCGTCAGTTTTTTTCGCGGTCGTTTTTTAAATTTTTGGTTAATCTAGAATTTTATCGATTTTTTTTTGAATATTTGGGTTGGTTTAAAACGGAGCATAACCCTTAATTTGAAGTTTTGAAATGCATGGAACATTCAAAACTCAACTTACCCTTGAAAATTTGGCCTGATTCAAGCCCATTTTTTACTTGAAAAAAAAAACTCTGAAAGGAAGATTACTCTTACTCCATTTTTTTTTTGTTTTGTATTGTATTTTATTTCTTAACATAAATTAGGTTAGAGCACATGAATTTTAGTTGATCACAATTCAGTTTACTATGGATGGTTAAAAGTAGTACTTGATGTGGATTTTTTTGATAGGAATGGAACTCATATTATTTACACAAAATATGATTAATTTCTAATAACAATTTTTTAAATATTTATAAAATAATTATTTGGTTATCATTTTTTATTCATTTTTATTTTTTATATATTAATAAAAAAATTAATAATATCAAATAAAAAATCCAAAATATGAAAAAATATTTAACCTTCCAAGAACACACGACATTATTTCATTTTTATTTTTTTACACAGGCCACATTTGATAAGATAAAGAAGACTTTATTTTATTGATCTTAATTATTATTAATATCAAATAAAAAAATCCAAAATTATGAAAAAATATTTAACCTTCCAAGAACACACCACATCACTTCATTTTTTTTTACACAGGCCACATTAGGTAAGATAAAGAAGATTTCATTTTATTGATAGAAATTATTTCATGGAAAGTAGTCGGACAAGTGAAAGGACAGCGAGGGAATTGGAGAATTTGGAACACAGTACTAAGAACCATTTATATCAGTTATCGGAAGGATCAATTCCCTGTGTGGACTAGAACGAATTGACAGCTTTGGAATAAAAAAAAAAAAGGTTACTTATTGATCGGGAAGAACACTGGAGAACTAAAAGTAGGGTTATTTGGATCAAATCTGAAGATCTCAATACAAAAAAAATTCATCAATTTGCTAAAGGAGGATCAGCAAACACTTATGGGAAATTAAGATGATTCTGATAAAGTCCACAAAGGTCAAAAGAAAATTATTAAGGAGGTTGAGAACCATTTTAAGAGTTTTTTCAATTCTATGGATAATGCTTCAATAAATGCATAGGTATCTGTAGCAGGGCTTTTCTCAAGATTCATCAATGAGTAGAAGCTAGAGACCTTATGGTGCCAATTACAGTAGCGGAATTGAAGTCGATTCTTACTCTCTTCAAAAGAGACAAGAGTTCAGGCCCGGATGGCTGGACAGTGGAATTTTATATTCATTTCTTTGATTTAATTAAAGAAAACCTCTTGGCTCTGGTTGAAAATGTTAGGATAGGCGGGTGCATAGCTGGGAGCTTGAATTCTACCTTTATAGCTCTGATCCCTAAAATGAACAAGCCTCATTGTTTTGGGTACTACAGACCTATCTCCTTCTATAATTTAGTTTATAAGATTATTTCAAAAGTTATTGCCAACCGTATTAAATCGATTCTCTTCAAGGCTTTATCACTTGAACAATTCAGTTTTCTGGAGGGTCGCCAAATACATGATGCAATTGGGACCGCACATGAATGCATACATAGTATAAAAAAGAAAAAGAAAAACGTGTTGATCCTAAAGCTCGACCTCCAAAAAGTGTACGACTATGTAAACTGGGATTTTCTGAGATTGATTTTAATTCAGGGTGGTTTTGGTGTGTTGATGACCAACTGGATTATGTCATGCGTGAACTCAGCTTCATTTGTTGTTTTGGTTAATGGCGAGGCCACCAATTTTTTCAAAAGTGGGTGTGGCCTTCGGCAATGATGTCCTATATCTCCCCTCTTGTTCATCTTGGTGATGGAGAGTCTAAGTTTGTTGATTAAGTCTAGACAAAGGGATGGCTCCCTAACTAGAATTGATGTGTCCAGACTCACTAAAACACTACACCTCTTGTTTGTTGATGATATTTTAATTCTAACGTGTGCATCGGTGTAGGAACGGACAATGATCTTGGAGCTTATAAAAATCTTTTGCAGGACATCTGGATTAAAGGTGAATTCTACTAAGTCTACTGTGCATTATTTGGGTCTATTAGAGGCGAAACTTGAAGCTTTCAAGCTCAATTTTCCATATACCTTTTCAGATCTTACAGAAGGATTTAAATATCTGGGATATTATCTAAAAGTAGGAATTCAAAAATCAAAAGACTGGTTGTGGCTTATTAAAAAAGTAGAAAGGAGAATCAGAGATTGGAGCTACAGATGGTTGTCATTGGGGGGCAGGTTCACCTTATGTAAAGCTATGCTGGAGAGCCAACCAGTTTACTGGTTCTCCCTGGCATCAATTCCTTTGTCTATTCTGCATAAATTACAAAGTTTGTTATTTAAATTTCTTTGGAATGGAAGTGTTGATACTAATCAATTCCACCTTTGTCGTTGGGAAACCTTAGCACGCCCAAAAAGGCTGGGGGAATGGGGTCGTTTAAATATCTACTTTCAGCAAAGTTGTAGCCATGTCAACACTCTAGAGAGTTTTAACATAGAATGGCCTTTGGAAAAAGGTCTTAAAGGAGAAGTACCTCTCCCACATGTCTATTCAAAACTGGATTCGATTGGTGACATTCAAATATCATTCGACATCCAAAGTCTGGAGTAGTCTTTTAAAAGTGATCTCGTTGATTATTAATTGGCTCAGTTGGAAGCCTGGTTCTGGTCATCTAATTGATTTAGGTATGGACAGAGTTCTGGGCATAGGAGAGGCATCAATATTATTAGACTCTCTATTAAATACACTCAAACAAAAGGGAGTTTATGTCCTTGCACAGGCAAGGAGTCCTCTGGATCATGATTTTTTTATGACTACTTGGTTGAGAAACGAGGACCTGGCTCTTGTTGGTAACTTGGCAGAGGAGTGGGACAGGTATCGTCGGGCACTCCTATCTGCGGAAGTAACACTATTGGATAAAGAGGACGAGTTTTTATGGACGGGAGGGGATTCTTCTGATTACCTGACCACCAAAAATGTCTGTACAACTTTATCTTCCACTCAGAATTTACAGGTGGCAATTGGATGGCGTAAAAACTTCTGGTCCTGGAACATTCAGATGAAAGTAAAATTGTTCTTTTGGCTTGTGGCTGAAAACAAAGTATTAACGTGGCAAATACTTCAACAAAAAGGATGGCGGGGGCTTGGGCATTGTTATTTGTGTAAAGAAGCAAATGAAGAAGTTAACCATTTGTTTATCCACTGTGCATTTACGAAAAGTGTTTGGCATCAGATCATTTCAAATAGAAATTACAACCAAATGTGGATTGGAATTGATTTTGAGGACTGTGTAACAAATTGGAGCAATAACAAGTCGGTTCCATGTAGCCTAGCATCCTTAACCTGCTGGTTCATTTGGCTCGAAAGGAACGCATCTATTTTCGAAGGAAAGGCCCCATCAATTAACAGGGTCATTATCAGATCTTTTGGTGCTCTTCATATTCGGGTATAAAAGCAGGCCCCATTGGCACTCAGATCAAATAGGTTGTTGCTCCCTTTAGAGTATCCCCTGGCAAGTTTTGATGGTGCTACCAAGTCTGATGGCACGTGCAATGGAGCAGGAGGAATTCTTCGGGAATCTACAAGGATGGCTTACAAATGGTTTTTCAATTGTGGCATGGGATCAAATACTAAGGCAGAGTTGATTGGGGCTTGGACTACTCTCTTTATTGCAAATCTTTTATCACTTAGCAAACTTTAGATCCTGGGAGACTCAAAGGTGATCATAGACTGAACAAAGTTCAAAGGCGAGCTCTGTGTCACTTCCTTAGAAGGCTGGAAGCAAAGTTTCAGGTTGCTGAGTAGAAGATTCGAGGATTTACAATTCTTCCATATCTATCGTGAATTAAACAAAGAAGCGGATAGACAATCAAAACTTGCATTATTAGCTCATGAAGAAACTATCTTGCTCTCCTCCTCGTCAAATGGCAAGGAAGGGCCTCCTCGGCTCATTAGAATCTATTAGGGATTATTCCTTTTCTTCTGTCTCTTTTTAGCTTTCCTTCTAGCAGTAGGGGAGAGTTTTTGTAGCTCTGAGATAAGGGACTATCTCTGACAGTTTTTTGTCTGTATTATTTTGGATCTGGAAGCCTGTCTCAGACAAGATTAAAGTCATGTTATGTTTCTAGAGCTTTTGGTACTGGATGTCCAATCTTTTATTATTCCTTGAATAGTGTTTTTTGTAATACAGAAGCAAAGGTACACCACAAATATAAAAATGATATTTATATTAATACAATTATGAAAATTTTCTCTTAGAAAAAATAAATGAAAAATAGTGTGACAAGCATAGATGGAATTTGACTAGCAAATTATAGCGATTTACCCATCAAATATAATAATTATGGTCAACATTCTTTATTAAACCTATCAAAACCTACATCGGATTTTGGAAATCTTAAAATTTACCCAATGGTAAACAATTGAGAAACCATCAACATTCTTTATTATCGTCAACATTATTTTGTTAAGCATATCAAAATCTAGAATTTATTAAATCCTGAAATTGAAATTTGACGGACTATTCAAATTTAAAATTCCAACCGGACATGATGTTCATCACATTAATAAAAGATGACAATTGACAAGGACTTTGAAGGTACTTTAAAGAGAGATTCTCTAAACTAAAGTGGCTAACCGAAAGGAAAATATGTGGGGGCGATTCCTCAAAATCTATAAAGTGATATTTGGAATACATCAATATTTTAACATCGTCAAAGAATGTCAATATATAACCTCAATAACCTCAATGACCAGGGTAGGCGTATAAAATTCATTTTATTTTCACTTTTTACTATTAAAAAAAATATGATTAATTTTAAGCAAAATAATATGAGCATATACATGAAACTCGTCCATATTATTAGCCTTTGCTATGGGATTATAGCAATGAGTTTGCTTTTGATGTGACATTAATTTACCTTTTATCATAAATTTGTGTATACATTGTAATGTTTAGCATAGGAAAACAAATATATATTTTTGGATATAATAAAAATATTTGTGTTTTTTATTTTTAATTGGTTGATAGAATTGAAGTGTTATTGTTGTCTTCACGTCTTTCAATATGTACAATTAATTACATAATCAATGAATTTCACCAATCACCACATGTAAATATAAAAAGTTGTACTATGTATTTATTATTATGCATTATTATATTTATATTATATTTATTATCTAATATATTATTTATTCTTATATTTATATTATATTTATTATATTTATGAATATTATAATTTCATTATTGTTTCAATAACAAACAATCCTCAATTATTATTTTTTGACAAAAAAATATTCATTATTTGTGCATTTAATTATATTAAGTTTTATTGTTTAACATGTATTTCTCAACTAACTCAGCAGGGACTATATTGCCATACAACCCTTGTTATATTAATATTATTACATTGACATAATATATACAAATAAAACTAATCCATATTATTATGTTAATATTATTAAATTATCATAATATATAGAAAAATATTAAAAAATAAATAATATTAGTTAAAAACACATAATATTAATTCTAAATCAATTATATTTATTAAATATTATATTTATATATACTATAATTTTTAATAGATTATATTTATTAAATATTATATTTATATCTAATATAAAATTTTATATAGACACAATATTTAATAATAAAACTTAGTAATATTATCTTGATCTTTCACAAGATTTCTAGCATCTTTAACAAAAACTATTATGAATTTATAAAAACCATGTAAAGAATTTTAATAAAAACGATCATGAATTTAACGAACAGGTAAAGAACTAAAAATATTAAATAAAATTTTATTATAATTTTATATAAAAATTTATAATTTTTATTTATTTATTTTTAAAATATAAAAAATATATATTTTATATTATTTAAAAAAAAAATTAAAATAATGGAATACAATTATAAGATTTAAGATTTAATGACAAGATCCAAATTACTATTCACTCTGTATCAAAGGTTATAAGTTTTTATCTTTACTTTCAACCATTTCTCTCTTACTTACATGTTCTCAACAAATCTTGTTATATCTTTCACTATATCCTCTTTAAATGTTGATTGCTAATTTTTTTATAATGTTAATTTGATTTCTCCTTAATTCGTCATTATCACACAAAAATGAGAGCTCAAGTAGGAATCTTGATCAACAAGGAGGCAGTGTACGCTACCTCTCCCACGTCCCTTCAAAATTTGATGGCTACCTCCTATCTCAACAAATGAATGTACACCATGAATTGATGAGGGTGACATACCTTGGCTACGATGCTCATTGAAATTATGTTGCCATTACTCCCCGTAATGATCTTCGCATAGAGGAGGAGCACCTACATCAAGTTTATGTCATTTCACAACAAACGAGCAATGAATTCAGATCATTAAGAATTGAATAAATTGATCATTATGAAGGAAGGGATGACATTTGCAGAGCTCGATCCTCCCTCTTTGATTATGAACATGGTGAATGCTTGGTACCTGCACCTCAAACTGACACACGTGTTCAGGTTTTGGAAATATGCTCGGCTCCAAGGCATGATCATTGATCTGGTAAGGCTATTGCTCACTCAAGCTCTTATCTTTAAATTCCCTATGCAGTGTTTGAAGGATGTTCACAAGAAGGATTGCGAGCTCCATGTTCGCAAGTATTTGGTTTTGCATTTTATTTCCCTACTTTCTCAGGTTTGCCTCCTCCCTCTGCACACTCGGTTTCACCTCCTCCTTCTTCTTGGTCCCATGGCACCCCAAGGACGATGGTCTAGGCACTCTGTTGCTATCCATTCTCGCGTTGTAAGAGCAGCTAATGTTGCAACCCACTTTTACTCTATCGATTTAGTGATTCCCCATATTTCTATATTTTCGAATGTACAAGTTCAACCCACCAAGTTCTGCACTATCTCACCCTCCTCTATTTGGTCCCACATCTGGAATCTAGACTTTTTGAAAAGGTCCATTTATTGGGAACTATAGATCTTTGTATTTCTGGATGGTCCTCGATCCATGAAAAACCATTCCCCTAGTTTGATTGCTTACCTCCCTTACATTCAAGGAGTAAGAGACACGATTGCCAAAGTCTTGAGTAAAAAATAGATCATGATCTCTTTCAAGCCACTAGATACCATCAAACCGAAAATGAGATATGTTAAAGAAAACTTTGACCATTGCAAATATAAAGGAGTATACAAAGTAGAGTGCTCATGTGGTAAATGTCACATTGGAGAAACTGGACACTCCTTTCAAGTTAGAATTAAATAATTCCAACCTCATCTTTATCAAAGAACTGGACTCTTACAACAAAACACCATACACACTTAGAATACACCAAAATTCTAGCAAAGGAAGATCACTTTTTTAAGCATAGAATCAGGGAAGCAACAGAAAGCATCAAGCATTCCAACAACCTGAAGAGACAATGGTCTAGAAATCAATGAGAATTGGCTTCCTTTGATTCATGATCAAAGTAATAGGTGAGGATAGTTAGGTTTTCTCTTAATCCACGAGTTTTTTTATTTTTTGTTCTTCTTTCTTTCTCTGTTTGGTACTTCCATTCTCTGGTTTTATTCCTTCACCAGTACTATTAATTTTAGTATTAACTTTAGGGTTAATTTTAGTATTAATCTTATTTTTTTTCATTAGTACAATTATTACTAGTAATCATACATATTACAAAAACATTATTTAATAACTAATATTAATTGTATTATTGTTTAGTAGTAATATTGACAAAAGTCCCCATATGGGGTGTCATCGAATAGATAGTGCTTCATGGAAGGTTGGAGGACACCTGGTGCAGGCAAGCCACGTGACTTTCCACTTATCCACCCTCTTCGGCTACTTAATGTCGAGAATTTACTCTCAACAATTCTTTTACCAAGACGAGTACCAACACCATCTCCTTCACACAAGAACAATAATGGCGATGGGATTGCACTACAGTAGGTCTCGTCAGGCGAGGTGGCTCCTCCGGTTATTTCTCACGAACTTGGGTTATCATGTCTATTACCATCTTCTGGCTTCCATTCTGCTAAGATTCGGCCCTCACTCTCAGTCCCATCCTCCCTTCGTCCCACTTGTTTCTTTGCTTCACTCTATCCTCCCTCTCCTCTTCATCCTCCTAATGTTGAGGCAAAGAGGAAAGTCTAAATGCGGGTCAGAATGGTACAATTCTTATGGGTGTGGACGTCAACATAACCTTGAATTTCAACCCTCCTCTGGCCATTCTTCCACCATGGGCCTTCATCCTTTGTCCTCTCCTTGGGATTGCAGGGTCGAATCGCACGACAGTATGGGAAATTCGTTGGGATTTTCACTTGGATCCATTGAGGACGAGCCTTCAACTCTGCAACCCCCCACCCACCTAGTTACTCCTTTGACTGCTCCACCTAACCATTCTTCCTCCTCCCCTAATATTGTGACCCCTTCACCCTGTGAAGAACACCAAGGGCTTCAGAGCGTTATGACAATTTTACAGGACCTTGTTTTTTAGGTTAGGTGAGACTTGGCGGAACTAATGTTTAGATTCGAGTTGTGGATGCGACATGAGGAGCACCTTGAGGCGTTGTTGACGACTTTCCTCCATAAGACTACAACTCCAAGGACAATGACCCAGGTTTTGGAGCCAACGACAGACAAAGACGAGCAACATGCCCAACCGACTCTGAGCTTAACTTGATGGTTGGGTTCTCATGTTCTTATTTTAGTTTTTTGTCGATGGTGTTATGATATCCTCTTTTGAATCATGCCTGTGTGGCATAATTGTCTATAGACATATCATTAGGCTTAGAAATTTTGTAATGGATTGTGACAGACACTCAGTTTCTAGACATTGTTATTGTTGGACATGTGGCTGCATTGGTTTCCCACCTGGGCGATGTAACCACCACCTCACTTTTTTAAGTAGACAGTTGTATATTTTTTACTATGACAAGTCCTTCTAATCTAATCTCTTACTTAATAAATTTTATTGACAAAAGTACTAGTAATAAATAGTAGTAATAGTAATAATATATATTATCTCTTATATTAATAGTATTTGTATTAATTGTATCATTACTAACAATATTAACATTAATAATACTAGTAATATTAACATTATTATATTATCCCTAATATTAATACTAATATTAATATTAGTATTAATGTTTGGGTTTATACACTAGTATTATTAATATTAAGGTTTATACATTAGTATTAAATTAATATTAGGGTTTATACATTAGTACTGTTAATAGTAAGGTTATACATTAGTACTATTAATTAATATTAGTACCAATACTATTAATTAATATTAGTACTAGTACTATTAATTAATATTAGTTTTAGCATTATTATTATTAATTAATATTAGAGTTTTTGTTTAGTTTCCTTCTCTTTTTCCTCCTAAGAGTCGACGTCTTTTGTTTTATTTTTATTTTTCCTTTCGTTCTCTGGTATTTATTCCTGCTCCTCTCATCTTTTTTATGTCTGGCTTTGTGTCTTGAAGATGGATCCTGATATGGGTCTAAAACATCGACAGACAAATGATAATACTATCGATTTTCCGAACAATGAAGAAACATTTCAGTGCAAAAATCTTAATAGTCATTATTATTATTATTTTGAATATACAAGTTCACATATTATATGATTGGCCCACAACCACTTATCATAAATACATTATACATTACTAAACTAGGGATTAAAACAGGGATGTGACATTTATTTTCCAAGGTTGCATACATTATTGACATACTTTTTCCCATGTCTTCCACTATATCAACCTCCTATATGTTGTGAATAGTCCTCATATTTTCTCCCTTATGAGGACAATCCTTGTACATGTGGTCTCCTTCACAACGCCAACACTTAATGTGTTGTTTCCTTAGCCTTTTCCCAAAGGATATGTCATCTTTGGTTCATTTTGCACTTGTTATCCTCATTGATATGACTGTAAGATATTTTTGACAAATATTGGATTGAAACCCTTATTCCTCTACTCCATCTTTCATTTCTTCTTATCATCCCAAGCATTTTGAAAATATGGCTTTCCTTTGTTCTATTCATACAAAAATTTATCTTTCCTTATGGCTTCCTCCAAGGTCTTGGGCTCATAAAATTGAATTTTATTCTTGTAGAATGATGGAAATCCACTCAAAAATATCTGAATTTTCACCTTCTCATCCTTGATGAAACCCACATACCTCAAAATTTCCAAGAACTTATTTTCCTACTCTCCCATGGTCATGTTTCCAAGTTTGAGTTCAAATATCTCTTGTGTCTTCTTGTCATAATAATTCTTTGACAAGTATTGCTACTAAAATTTCTTCTTGAATTGCTTACAAGAGACTCTTTTCTCATCCAAATGCTTTACCCGCATCAATTGATCCTACCACATGGATTCTTTCCCCTAAAGACGGGAGATAGAAATTATTTCTTCAAGATTTGAGGAGTAATTATGAAGCTAGAAATATTTCATCATGCCCAACAACCATGCTTCAACATCCTCACCTTTCTCGTGCTCTCCATCAAATGTTGGTGGCTTGAGCTTTATGATCTCTTCTTGCAAACAATCCAACTCAGACCTTCTCCTTTCATGCTTGATAGGAGATACACTTGGGTTTCTTTTTCACTCTGAGAATACATGTGCTCTCTTGGAAAATTGTCTATGTGAATGATAATTCATAGTATCACTTCTTGAATTCTTTAATCCTTTGTGATCATCCCTCCTATCATGAGGTGTGTGCTTTTTTGTCTGCCTTGTATTGGATTCCTTATTGATTTTTCTCTACAAATTGTTCAAACTCTGTAATAGTTGAGTGTTAATATGATTATACTCTTGTTGGGATCTTATCATCCTTTCATTATCAACCCTATAAATTTTCACTTCCATCCTCGAACTCTTCATTGTTTCAACCAACTCTATTGGATCCACCCTACTACTATTGATCCAGGTGGATATTGGTGGCCACCCACCTATTCCAACTGTCTCCTCATGTCCATTTTTGTTCATCACGTTCTTTTGTACTACTTTGTAATTGTGGGTTCTACACTTTTGTGGTTGTCTAAATCCCCACGCATCCTCCAAGTGGACACAGGTGGCCTCTCGCCTAATCCAACTGGATTATTTTGTATGTTTTCATGTCAACACATCTTGTTGTACTTCCGGGGCCATTTTGGGGCCCTA
>JASDQU011310375.1:13299-25096 GCA_032191745.1 Picea mariana
TTTTGGTGTTTCACCTTCTAGGGTTAGGTTTTTGGATGTCTAGGGTTTTGGCATTCATGAGTAATATAAAAAAGGCCTATGGAGCCTCATTGTAATCCATTCTGCTTAGACGGATGTGCGTAGCAACCACATCTCTTCTCAGAGATAGCTACCACCATTCAAGCAAGTTTTCAGTTCTGCAATTTTACAGTTTCAACCTATTTCATTATTTAATAGAAGATATTGTTCATTGGATATTTGTTTTATTCTCCATATCTCTGTGTTTATTGTATTCAGTATGTTAATCAGTTCATTCCGCTCCTAAATCCAGATCAACTATGGCCATTAGATTATGTTTATTTATTTCCCAAGTTGATATCCAAACCTATTCTTCCTCTTTGTGGTTGTAAGCTCCCTAAGAATCCTTCATATATCTAGTCCTCATATTTAAACCTGATTTTTTTATGTTTGTACCCCTAATTCGACAAAATGTGTAAGAATCCATTGATGTTAGAAATTATGCATAATGTAAAAAAATTCATTTATTAGGTTGCATGCCCTTCTTCATCTCAATTTAATAAGAAAAATAATGCACTACTCCAAATTATGACCCTTCATAACATAAACTCCTCTAAATTATCTTTCCAATGACTATACTCATGCCTCATTTAGAGTTCTAAGATGAAATTTATGGCTCTTTGAAATTATTAGTTCTCCCCATTTTTTTAACTTGTCTCATTGTTTCAATTAATCTCAAAGGCCAACTTCTAACACATGTAGAAGAAAATTCGTCGGGAACCGATTTTTTTTTCTATTGGGAATAAATATTATTACTGATGGTGAACACATAGAAACAGTCATATTTGTGATATAATTGTCCAATCACTTTCTACAAAAATTTGGAATTGTCAACTTTATTCTTTTTGCACTTTTCCCATACTTGATTTTTTTAGCCAAACTGGCTATCTCACAAACGGAGCAAAATTGGGACATATTTAGTACGAAAAAATTATCTGGATTAATGAGGATGTAAAATGTTGACTAGGAAAAAATTTCCAGCTTTTTTATCTAGGGTCTCTTTCCCTCCTCTGAATATCTCAAAAATCCCTAAAAAGTGGCCCATAATAGTGGAATTTGACCTATTTTGGCATCTCCACTCCACACCTTTAAAATTTGGTCAAAATTCCAACTAGGTATATTCATGTCTAGTCATGTTCCCTATTTTCTATATTTCATGTAGCATCCCTAGCTCCATGCTGGGCAATGCCACATCCAAATTATGAATTTTGATACAATTAATTTTCCTATTATGTTATTGCATATGAATAGAGTTAATCATAATAACAATAATATTTTCTTAACACAATTATCATAGAAATTCCATAACAGAAAACCCATAATTATACACACAGTAAATAAAATAAGCTCATGAAAGACAATTATCTCATGAAATAAACACCAAATGCATGCAGACCTTCCACCTTTCTCCCATCCATAGACCACACTACTCATAATCTCAATAGTGGGTCACCCCCGAGATGGGGCTAAACTCTACTAGGGAAAAGGGAGTCTTAAGCCAATGTAAGGTCTGATAATTTGCAGAATCACTCAATCCAAGTGCCCAACTATTGCATCTAACCTACAATCTCTCATTCCCCACATGCATGTCCCACCCTAGGAAGTGTACCCCTTCTCTTCTCAAGAGTCCCTCAGCTGCCCCACATCCCTTCCAAGGCTTCAGCAATAGGCCAGACAAGAAGTCTCAAATCCCTATAGATATTTCCCAGTGCACCAGGGAACAATTCTGAGTAGTTTCTCACCTAGAGAAAACTACTCACGGGACTCACAACTCACTTCTTCAACATGCAGGCCTGAAAACCTACCTCTTCGAAATACGGGCCCAACAACCCGCCTCTTCAACATAGAGGACTGACAACCCACCTCTTCAACCTGCAATAATACCAGGTACTAGTACCAATGGTAGCATGGAGGAGTGAAAGGTAAGAGTGATGAATGAATGATAGAAAAAAAAATGGGAATTACACTATATCCCCAAATATATATGCATGTGTCCTTTAAGACACATGGCACCCAAGGGACTCCCTTGTCCCTACTTTAGAATATGTTTATATCCATAACTTTAGCTTTAAGGAATATTAATATAATATTTCATTGGGATTAAGCCCCCTTAGCTTAGCCCCTTTCCTAGAGTCTTGGCCTCCTTTCCCTTTCTAGTGGAGTTTATCCCCTAATACTCATTTGTGGGTCAGTATGAAGTAGTGGTGTACTTTATTAATGATATGAATGTTTACATATTACAATAATAGGCTCATTTGCCTTTAGCATTTAGGCTCTCCGGCCTAATAATCACATAATCCTTCTAGCCTATAATAAACTGGCTCACCATCCTATAAAACATATTTAAATTTACAACTGGGGATCAACCTGGGGTATTACATTTCACCTACAACAGGGCCTTTGTCACTGAGCAACACTTTATTCTTCAAAAACCACTAATCTGTATTTTTCTGGAAAACTGGAGTAGAAATGGCCAATGGCCCTCATTGGTACTTTTGTAAGCCCTAACACTATGGAATTAACCCCAAAATTTCACTTGATTTGGAATTAATCTACTCCTATTATGGAGAAAACAAGTTTTTGGCTCCAAAATTTCTTTGTTTTTTGTATTTTTTAAAAGGCCATCATCTTGCTCACATGACATCCTTGTTGATGTGGCGTGACATTTGCTTGTGGATGTGGCAATCATGTCCTATATGTCATGTACAATGTCTTCCATGTCATTCTCCTGGCCACTTGGGGTGCCTTGTCGCCCTCTAAACTCCTTCATTTTCCTCTTTCTTCTTCCCCTTTCCTCTTTCTCTCTCCACTTTACTTATCAAATTCATGGCCCACCTACACCTTTTTGTCTTTTTTGCCATGTGGCATAATCTTGGCCACTAATGTGACATCATGGAATCATATGATTGAAATCTTATTTCGGAATAAAAAGTGTTCAACCAATAGTAGGGTAAGATGCCTCTAAAATATTGAAAGGTGAAGATTGATCTGATCCGATGGTTTAAATTTATTTCAAAGATGGAAGTAATCAAAGGTTGATGACTTTCCTCCACTCCAAAATATCTAATGACTGTGATTGGATGTGATCAGATGATGGAGATTCATTTCAGAGCTAGTTGTGATCGTCTGTTAGCAAGGTAACTTACACTTGAAATATTAGAGAAATGAGATTGATCTGCGATCAATGATAGAGATGGATTTTGGGCCCAAAAGTGATCAACCCTTAATGAGCTCCTTTATGCCCAAATATTCATTATGGAGGTTGATTTGATCTAATGGAAAAGATTGATTTCGGACTGAGAAGTGGTCTACCATTAGCAAGGTAAGTTGCATATGAAATATCCAACAAAAAAATATCCTTTTGATTCAACGCAGATCTCTTTTGGGCCAATAAGTACCCACCTAATAACGAAGAAACTTACGCCCAAAAGATCTAACCACTGAGATGGATTTGATCTTACGGTCCACATGCATTTCAGAACGATAAGTATTCCAATGGTAATGAAGATATTTGCGCTCCAAATGAACCTCAAGACAACACCTGTCCTTCCACTTGTCAACTTAGTGATCCATGCCATCACCATCCATATCATCATGGAGCCCCAAAATTCCCAATTTTCATAATCTTTCATAATTTTCAATTTTGTTTTTTTTTTAAATTTTGTCTTCTATACAACCATCATAAAATGCCAAATTTGACCTTTACTGAGTTCAAGCCTACAACTATCGATTTGATGCTTGTACCCATCAAATTGACATTTCTGTGACTTTCACGGATTTTACCCAAAATTTGGGAATTTTGTCCAATTTGAAAAAATTTTCTCCAGATTTACACAACAACCCTATAAATGTGATTTTATAAAATATATGCCTCCATTAAGTCATATAAATTCCACCTCATAACATATGGGCAATTAAACCCATTAAATTTTCAATTATAACTTTTACGTCATTTGTTTTCTCCACATGATAATTTTTCTAATTATGCCATGGAGGCATTCCATCAAACGCTTTACAAGCAACATGTAGATTTTTACTCTACATGTTAAAATCTAGCCCATACAACCTGAATGTTTTAACCCTTGACTCTAATACCACAATGTAACGTACCCAGCTCCATGACGAACCACATTTCTACAATTCCCACTCCATATACACTGCACATTTCAAATTTTCTTTCAACCTAGCTAATATTTTTCCATTAATTAAAAACTATGATACCATTAACTCTTTGTGTTGTTATTCCCTGGCATATGATACAATTAAACATGCATAATGACATGTAGGCTCATGCATAACATATTAACCATCTCTCTTTCTCTCTCTCTCTCTCTCTCTCTCTCTCTCTATATATATATATATATATATATATATATATAAGCATACATTTCACATTAACAATATAATGACATAGAACACATATAAACATGCCACTTATCTTTTATAAATGAATCAATTGATTACAAACCTCAAACATTCCACCGAGCCATAGACTTTGCTACTCTAATTCTCTAAGCAATGGGTTACCCCCAATCTAGGGTTGTGACTCCACCAAGGAAAAGGCACTCTCTCTAAGCCAAGTAAAGTATCACAAACATTACTGGATTTAAACTAGGCCAAGGTACCAAACTCCAACAACAACTCCAAACATCAATCTCTCATTCCCTTCAACTTGCACAACCCAAGGAAGTGTACGCCCTTCTCTACACCACAATTCCTTAGGTTGTCCCACTTCCCTTCCAAGGCTCCAACACACGTTGGACTGGAAGTATTAGAGTTGTGGCTCCAAGAGCTCCAACTACTCTCATGGAGTCTCCAGATAACCTTTAGGCCTCACACCAAGGGAAACCTATCCCAAACAATTCTTCCTTTAGGGTTCCAACCTTACCCAAGGCAACCCAAGGAGAAATTACACCAGAAGTCACACGAGATTCACTTAAAACCAACAAGGTATTCAAGTCGCGTGATCTTAGTGGCTCACTAGCTCACCCCCTAGCATGCAATGGTAACCATGGAAAGTATAATGATCTATGTCCTTGGTAGAATGGTCAAAGTGAAATTAGATTTTCCACTCAACCCACACTTTAAATATGCATGGCCCCTTTTGACAAATGGCACTCGAGGAGCGCATTCCCACCACTTAGGAACTTAGGGAATGATATGAAATTAGTTATTAAGGCTTAGGAATATAATACTATATTCCTTGTCTTATCCCCTTCATTTAATCCCTTAGCCCCCTTTCCCTCTCATGGATTCCTAACCTGTTGGTCGTCCGTAAAGGGGATGACTTGCACTCATCCAAATGCCTCTTGGTCTGGGTGGTTAAATGTTTCCTTACATCCAAAGAAGATGGGATCTTATCCAATCAAATGCAGTTTTAGGTGGACTTACACCAAGACCAAAAAAGCAAAGTAAATACTTATTGGAAAGGAAAATTATCTTTAAATTAAAAATTAATAATAATAATAATAGTAATAATAATAAAATCATATGCAACATTTTTAGTTTTCTACCCTTCATTTTTTTAAAGTAAGAATGTTGCATGTGTCTAGAGTGAAAACTTTAAATGTGTGAGTTGCATACATATACAACATCTTCACCATCCACCTAGACTCCTAAAGGTGAGGATGTGTATGTGTGTTGCATTTGTGTATATAGGTTTACACACATATATACACATGGAGTAAGGATCATGTATGTTTGTGATTTGCATATAGTCACACACATGTGACATCCTCACCATTCACCCTCATAAAGAATGAGGATGTCATGTACATGTGTGTGTTGCATGTATGAAAGTGTGTGTTGTATGCATGGAAATTTGACATCTCTTTTATTTGTCAAATGAAAATTGATGATAGTTAAATGTTTTTCATGCCTTTCACTTTACTATTTACACATATTTTTTAATTGTTATATACAAATTTTATCATAAATTTTTTTTACCCTCTAAATTTTAACCATACAATTTTATATTATAAAAAAAAAAATCAAAACTAATATGAAAAAAAATACAAACATGTATAATGGTAACTTAGCGTTAGTGGGTATAATCGTAACTTGTAAAAAAGATTCATAAGCCATTAAAAAGGTACAAGAACATGTTAAAGTTTTTATGAAAGACATTAGACAAGGTATGAGAACACGAGGAAGTTCAAATAAAATATAAAAATTAATATTGTAAAGAGCCTTTACTAAGTTTTTTAAATGCTATTGAAGAATTTTTAAAGATAGAACAAAAAGGATTTAGTAGAAAACTAGTTTAATTTGCAACAATCAACAACCATAAATCTAGCAAAGGGTTTGGTTTTCTTATTCTATTTTGGAGTTTTTCCAATTAAAAAAATAAATAATAAAAAATAATTAATTTTAATTTAAAGAAAATATACGAAAAACAATGTTAACTTTTTTCAAATAACAAAAAAAATAAAAATTAACAATAAAATTATGAAGATAAAACAAAATGAAATTTAAAAATAATTTAAACTAAACTTGAAAAGTATTTTTTAATTAAAAACAAATTCAATAAATTATCTTAAAATAATTTTTTTAAAGATCCAAATGATTTTAATTATTTCAAGTATATGGAAATCATTTAGCAAGAAATGCACTAAATCTGACACAAATTTCGATATATTTAGGAGAGGTTTGTTGTCATACTCTAATCCAGTAACTTGGCATATCATCTCACCTCGAGGCGAAGCAACCTAATCGAACTCCACTCATTCCTTAGCATCTCCGATGAATTTGGTGATGGTTATGGAGACATTATCCTTCAAATTTAAATTTATCTCAAATCCATGAAAGCATGAAGGATATTTAAAGCATTGTGTGATATGTTGCTTGTTTAAGCCTAGAAGATGCTTGGATGATAAACTTCCAAAGAGTGGTTATACTCCCTTGACTCCTTCATATTGTCATAACATAGTGGTAGACATCATCGACATAATGCCTAAGTGGCTAATGCAAATTAAAATCAAATTTAACTTTGTGTTTATTATAGACATTCTTCATATGGTTTGGGAGATTAACAATAACCACTTTAGTCCATTAGAAAAGTCTTGTCTTGATTTATGCATCAAGAAGGAGGTGGTATAAACTCACAGCTCCACAACCAAGGTTTAGTGTCCTTAAGTGAATGTGGTTATATATATTTCCTTGTATATATATAAGAAGTAATTCTTTTAAAAAAAACATTCACAACTTGAAATTTGGAAAAAAATTACAATTTTTAAACATATATAATTGAAGTACTACTAAAGGCAATTGAGTAGACAAACTTTAATGACAAGAAAAGACAATGGCATAACAACAAGATTCTTTTATTTGTAAATTAACATGGATATTCCATTGGAATAGTTCATTACAACAAACCTTACAATATTATGAAATATTTTATTATGTAGTTTATTACCTTAGATCTCAAATTTAATATTACTCATGTGGTACTCAAAATTATGGAAATAATTGAAACCAAAATTAAAGAAACAAGCAAATGAACACGCCATCCACACAAATGACCATAAGATGTGACTTGGGAAACCTAATATGAGATAAAACCCAACTAGAAGGTGAGGCCTATGGTTTGCTCTCATTTTGTCAGTTATAAAATGCAAGTGCAAAAAAAGGTGCACTCACAATGGAGTTGTCATGGACATTATAGCCTAAATTGATGCTACATGATATTCTACCTCCTCTGTTATGGTTCAATATCCCACTTCTAGATGCTCTATGCAACTATGGAACAATAAAAATATCGAAAGAATGGAATCCCCTCCTTTCCTATTGGCCCAATATTTAACATAGTCTTATATCTACCAGTGTTAATGTTAGAGTTTTTGCATGCTTCAATTCTCAATTAATGTTAGGGACTTGGACCCTCTAGAATCTTCGTGAGAGTCTATGTGTGAATAACCCAACATGTGTGAGTAATGGGGGCTAACATGGCACCCACATGGTACTATGGTGGTCAATAGGGAAGGTCAACTTGCAGGAAGCATAACTTACATATACAAACTCTGATTGAGGTGATTTTCCCACCGTTGGAAATATTTTGGTGTGTAGAATAGTGTCGACGGTTGAAGATAATATCATGGATTTTTAATCCTAAAAAGTGTCATTTGATGCCTCAAACTAGCTCTAGAAGGTTCTAGACCTCAAATCACCAAACTGGGACCTACCCATAAAATGGGCCCTACAAGCCAATTCTTCCAATTTTTCCACCAAGAAACTGCCAAGATAGATGAAAAATTATATAGCGATCCATTATAGATAATTGTTGTATGGAATACAAGTACACACTAATTAGAAATTCTAATACACATGATAGAACAGTCGTGGCCTACAAATGACCTCCAAGGGTGCAACATTTTAGAGTATAAATGATGCAGGAGCATCCCTCCACGTCAACAAATATGCTAGCAAGCCAACACATAGGCATGAAATGGAGAAAGGGAGAGGCATTGACCCTCCCATTTTTAAATTCAAAATCTGATCCTATAGGGATTTGTGTTGTAAGGTCGTAAGAACCGAGCCATGCCTTTGTACGAGTAGTGGATAGGGTCGCCTTAAATGGTTGAGTGTAAGCAGGCCTAGATCGTAGTCAGGTCTAGATAACCATTCAATGTAATGAAGTTGTAGGAGTATGGTGTCTTAACTGATACAATGATGGCACTAAGGTGGTAGAGAGGATAAGCTCATAGAGCCCTCTTTTGTAAAAGGAGACTTAGGAGAGATCTTTGAATGACAGAGGTCTTAGAAGAAGAACTCAGAGTAGAGTTAGGCTAGGATATCTTGAGAGAATTGAGACTCTGTTCCAGTCCAGTTTTTTTAAACATTTGTATAGAAACACAGAGATAATAGAAAAGCAGTTTTTCCCGCATATAGTGTGTTTATGTATTTGTGTACATTATTGTGTTTTTATGTATTTCATGGTTTGAATGCATAAACTGGTGAAGTATTGAATAAGTTTCAATTGTTTCACTTCTTTGAGTTTTCAAGTGTAAGGAGTGCACATAGTTTGCAAGGAGTGCGTTGACAGAAGTGAGTTAACCTCATAAAATCTCAAGAGAGATAGTGTTGAACCTTCATCAGCAGAAGTGCAAGGAGTGCACAAAAAGAAATATGTGTTGAGTTCGTAAAGAGAAAGACTTACTGAACACTCAGTAAGGAGAAGCTCTGCAAGGTGTGCATCGAGCAAGGAGGACGCCATGAGGAATAAAAGAATTTATTTTCAAGAAATCCTTCAGATTTGAGTTTGATGAAATCCCATAAATGCAAGGAGTGTGTGGGAGATCGAAATATTGGAGGAGATAAAGCTCAGAATGGATAACACAAGGAGTGCATGGGTGACAGACTTATTCTAAGTCATAAAGTTCAAGAGAGATAACGCTTTCAAGAGCACAAGGGAGACCCAAATAGTCGGGTTTGCAGTAGAAAGTTTAAAGGTCAAAGCCATTGAACACTTACAAAATCTTCCAAGGCGGAAGAAGTCAAAAGCTCTGGAGGAGGAGCGACAAATACCGTCTGATCAGTTGTGGAAGGGAGCCTGGATCATTAGATCTATGTCCATTGAACGAAGGAAGTGCAGAGGAGAGGAATAGACCCAATCCGTTGGATCTGAGCACAAAGGACCAACAACCATTGGATTCGGAGGTAAGTGCACAATAGTTAACCCTTGTGTGCGCAGGAGAGTGGACTCGTTAAAGTCCCGAAGTGAACAGGGGGACCATCCATCGTCAAGGGCGACAGGTGGTGAAAGATCTGAGTTTTCGGGTGAAAACACTCTAGGAGGAACGAGCATGTAGGAGATGAAACTCCCGATGTAATATCCCCAAGGACAAGCCCCAGTTGTATTTATAAATTGTAAACATGTTTTGTAGGCTGGTGAGCCGAGTGTCGATAAGCTAGTGGGCTTATGTGTTTATTAGGTTAGAGATCCTAAGTGTTAAAGGCCAAGAGCCTGATTTTTTATATGTAACTATGCAGATCATTAATAAAATATAAACATCGTTGCGTGCAAACCGACGACGAAGAAAGAGTGATGGGGGACTAAGCTTCCACAAGGTTGGGTAAGGGACGAGGCTAAGTGTGTGGGCCTAGGGGCTAAGCTTGGGGGATTACCTCAAAAGGGGATAATAATTTATTATTATTTCTTGAAGGCTAAGGTGGACATGTTGAGTGTTGTCCTAAGTTCCTATAAAGGGAACATATGCTAAATGGAGCGCATGCAACTCCAGGGAGACAGGTGTCAACCTAGGCTCATGCAGTTAAAACCCAAGAGTCAAACTGTGTTGGGTTCATTCTTCCATTCTTTTATCCTCCACCTGATTTCACTGGGTTCGGGGACGTTTGAATCATTTTGCCTCTGCGTATGCATTCTCTTACCCACGTACAGGGAAGGAAACCCTCACAAATAAGGTTGTTCTCTCTTTCATTCGCCATCCTCCACTTGAGTTGCTTGGCCATTCCCCATCCTTTGTGAATTCCATTTAGCTCTGCGATCGACCTCTACGTTGATTCCTTGTCACGCACCTTGATTGTAATGATCCCAAGCCAAATTCCTTCTTGGAATCACTAACTACTACTAATTTATTGAGTTTTTAAGTGCATACAAGATTCATCAACACATGGAGATCACAATTTATTCAAGATGTAGAAGCACAAGCAAAGATCTGACCTTTTTAATATGACCAATGTAAGATCAATATAGTAGATAGCCGATCTGGCATAAACCTTAGATGGTCGTACAAGCAATAGATATGAGCTTCTACAAAATGCTCCCGACAATACAAAATGAGCCTCCAAAGGCTAGATATACAATGAAGACTAAATCAAGCATATTTGAGCCGTACTAATGCTCAACCTCCAAGCTGGAAAGTGCCACGTCCTGCTAGAATGCTGAAGCCTTGAATAATTCTGCCCTGCTACTAAAAGTGTCCAATCATCCTGAGAAATATGCCAAATGATAGATCGGGCAACTGCAAGGAAAACCCAGATGTCCAAATTCCCAAATCCACTCTCAAACTCTATAGATCTGAATTCTCCACTGAATGGTGCGCCCCAGTGGATGACTGAAACCCTAGCAGGTTCGACCCTGATGAAGGAGGCCTCCAAATGCTCTGAAACTCTCCAAGAATATAGATCGGGCTATGAGAATCCCGTGGGAGAAGTTTCGGGCTCAGATCTCAAGCAGATCTCCCTAGATATGAGTTTTACTGAATCACATGATGTCCCCTATGGCTCTGAGACGTCCCAATCTGCAGACAAATGTAGAATGATGATAACCCTCCAGAAAATCCCTCAAACAGATGGTCCTGTCCCTTCTGAAGTGCTAGATTGAGATGTGTTGAGACTAGAATGGTGTGCAGGAGTCTTTCATCCCTGAGACCAAGCTGTGGAACAAGGTGAGTGGATATTTCACCACTAAGTTGCTCACAAGGGTTTGTACAAAAAAAACCCCAAACTGAATGCTCAAGAGAAATAGCCAATGCTAATCCCAAAACTAGAATGAGTAATAGGTGCACCCCAGCCTCTTACTTATACTTTTCCTTCTAATTCTCTGTTGAGTTAGGTTAACTCCCAGTGTTAATCTTCTATTCTTCTGTTGAGTTATCTATTAATCCTTTATCCTTTTCCTTTCTCAAGTCAACTTAAAAATATAACTTTTAACTTCTTGACTTTCCCCCCTTCAGTGTGAGACTATGACCTAGTGGGGGTGCCCAGGCCACTGAGTCTCCTC
>JASDQU011310376.1:9058-22167 GCA_032191745.1 Picea mariana
CAGATATTCTCTGAAATTTAAATGCATTTTCCATAATGACTGCGATTGGGGATGCCATCGACAAAAAAAAAGCAAATATGTACAATAATCAAGCCTGTAGACAGTCTTTTATAGATTTCAACTTGATCATAAAATGCTTTCTTGGTAAAAAACAACGAGTTGAATATCAATTTCGAGTCTTGGACTTCATTGGTGCTGCCATCTAGATCTATCCCATCTTTTTAAATAGCTCGTCTCTTCTAGATATAACATGCAGGCATTAGTTGTTTATTCAACATTCCATACTTTGTTAAGTGTTAAAATCCCTCTATCGTCAAAAACTTGGGGTTTAAGGTGCCTTCCTTGTATTGTTCATGGTCATCGACATCTGAGAAAACTTAGAGATGTGATTCAAGCCCAATTCAAAGACGAGTGAGTGGTTTTTTGTGACATCATCTTTTGGGGAAAAAAATCTTGTTAGCCAACAAAAGTTGAGGCAAAAAAAATTCAAGTATGTTTTGAATGTTATTCTCCCTGTATTCGATCATTTGTTTGGTTGAAAGTCTTTCCTGAAGATTTGTATGTTTAATTTCTTTGTTTTATTGTTTTAAATTGGAAGGGACATCCAATTCACCTGCAAAATGCTCCTTTGTTGAAGTACATAGCTTCTTCCAGCAACATAGATATGAAAAGTGTATCAAATGTTGCAGATCACATCCGAATATATCTTTATTCATAGGGGTGGCAGACATCGCGACCCACAAAAATGGTCTGGAATATTCAGAAGTGACACCAAATATTACTCCATGCACGAATATACTCAGAAGAAAATTATAAAATTGGATCCTCACGAACGTGATAAACTGTATGCGCGTTTGAATCAACATTGTAAAATTACAGAACCTTTTATGACAAAGTTGTAATAGGCTTGACAGACAACCAGTTTCTATGTCAAAGATTGTTGAGCGACCTCTGGATGTAGTAACAGACTCAAAATACAATCAAATTTCGATCACTACTGATACTAATGTGAAGTGTAAGAATTCGTGATCCCAGGATCCAGGTAGTTTCATCTTCAGGCATCCACTCTGGTGGTGACTCCAGGCTCCAGATAGCTTCGGATTCAGACATCGATACTGGCGGTGGAGGTGGAAATGGGAACAATGCTATTGATTGTAGTGCAGAAATGTAGTGAACAAGCAGGGTTGTCATTGTCAAAGCACTTAGACTGCAGGATTCTCAGACCTGAAAAGAAGATCGACTTTAGTGTTGCTTTGTCACGACAAATACAATGTTTCTCTGAGTCCATAAATATTCGGACGTTGGGTGTCCTGTGCGATAATGACCTTGACATTAGGTACATGGCAGACATCTGTTATCTGACATTGTAGTGTTAATGCAATATCCATAGTGGATGATGGTTCGATTGCATTGGCACAAGAAATATAAATTATGTGATTAATTAACATCCTTGAAGGATGTGAATCCCAAACAACGCCTAAAAAATTTCGAACATCCGTGTGTTACAAAAATATATTGTTTTGTATTTTAAGAAATAAGATATTGTATACAATGGTTATATACCCACCTTCAAGTAGGAGGAGAATATTCGCGCAAAGAGGGGCAAGCTCTTCGACCCAGATGCAATCATATGTATAGGAATAGTGAAAAAAATGTGCAGTAGCAATAGAAAGTCGATTGTATGTGGAGTCTATTACTACATCCAGAGGACGGTGAACAAACTTTGATAAAGAATATGACTTTCTGTCAAGTCTGTTACCACACCCAGAAGTCGCTCAACAAACTTTGAAATAGAAACTTCTGTAATTTTAGGATGTTGATTCAACCACCCATACAGTTTCTCACATTCTTGACGATCCAAATTTATAATTTCCTTATGAGTATATTCGTGAATGGAGTAATATTTGGCGTCATTTCTGAATATTCCAGACCATTTTGCAATCCATGATATGTGCGACTCCTCTGAAGAAAGATAAATTCTTGTGTGGTCTGCAGAATTTGATACATTTTCCAAATGTGTGTTGTTGGAAGAAGCTATATACTTCAACGGAGGAGCATTTTGGGTGACCTAAAAGTCCCTTCCAATTTCCAGTAACAAAACAAAGAAGTTCAACACACAAATCTTCGGGTAGTCCTTTCAACCAACCAAAGCATCGAATACAGGGAGAATACCAATCACAAGATACTTGATTTTTTTTTGTGTCTGAGTTTTTGTTGGCTAACAAAGTTTTTTTTTTTCACTCAAAGATGACATCACATAAAACCATTCCCTCGTCTTTTAATTGGGCCTAAATGGCATCTCTAAGTTGTCTCACATGTCGATGACCAGGAACATTACAATGATGGTACCTTAAATCCCAAGTCTTTGATGATAGAGAGAAATGGGAATAAGTATTTAAAATGAACGCTGGAGGATAATAGTATAATCTTCTGTAAATATTGGTTTAATTCATTTTAATGGCATATGCCCTCGATATGTTCACTTATTAATGCCAATCTTTTTGAATATGTGTGTTGAATAGTCACTAATAACACGAGTTAACATTCACATATGCAAGAATATTCTCAAATAGGACAACCTGTAATATATGCACAGTATTAAAGAGGGACATGACGTCAAGATCTCTCTGGATGACACGTTTGTGGATGGCAGCGTGGTAGTACAATATTTCACTGTTACTATGATGATGCCTTAGAAAAACTAAAATAACCAAAACTTTTTTCCAATTCAAGATGGACGCAAAAAAAATGATCAGATCCCATAATATTCGCCTGTTAATGTGTTTTAATGGGAGATTTCCTCGAGATTTATGCTTATTAAAGCCAATCATTTCGAACCTGTCTGGTGGGTTTTCACTAGTAAAATCATAATTAATGTGCATTGGGAAGGGTGGAAGGTGGTGGGGATGGATGGGAGAAAAAAATGCTTTTAAACTTTTCTGAACCTGGGAGTGCGTGAACCCGCGGAACTTTGAAGACTCGACTAAGAATGGAAAGGAGGGTCGGACAATCAGATTCATCATAGGTAGATTCAGGATTGCAAGTTCGAGGAGTCTGAGGTCGAATTATAGAGCATCGAATTTTTGGTTGCAATATGTATACCCTGAACATGGGGCGCCATAGTTCGATAACACCTATTCGCAAACCCACGTTCATAAAATTAGCTAAGTATGAAAACGAACAATGGTCGGTTGAACTCATGATGTGAAGATATAGATGGAGATGAGGATTTTTCAGTTCGCTACGCCGAAAACCGATGAGCACAGAAACAGGACCAAGTATAGAACAAATCTTTTTGAATACGTGTGTTGAATAGTCACTAATAAAATGAGTTAGCATTTCCATATGCAAGCATATTCCCAAATATGACAACCTATAATATATGCACAGTATTAAAGAGGGACATGACGTCAAGACCTTTGGAGATGACACGTTTGTAGACGACAGTGGGGTAGTACAATATTTCACTGTAACTATGACGATGCCTTTAAAAAACTAAAATAACCAACAATTGTTGCTAGTTCAAGATGGACGCAAAAAAATTATCAGATCCCGTAATATTCGCTCGTTAATGCATTTTAATGGGAGATGTCCTCAAGCTTTCCACTTATTAATGCCAATATTTTTGAACATGTCTAGTGATTTATCACTAGTAAAATCATAATTAATGTGTATTGGGAAGCATGGAAGGTGGCGGGGATGGAGTGGAGCGAAAACTGCTTTTAAACTGTTGTGAACCCATGAAACTTTGAAGACTCGACAAGTATGGAAAGCCTGGTCAGTTAGACAGAGTCATCATAGGTAGAGTCAGGCTTGCAAGTTCAAGGAGTTTGGGGTCGAATTGTAGATCACCGAAGTTTTGGGTGCAAGATGTATACCTCGAACACGGGGCACCAGAGTTCGATAGCGCCTATCCGCGAACCCGTGTTCATAAAATTGGCTAAGTATGCAAATGAATGGCGGTCGGTTGGACTCATGATGTGAATATACAGATGGAGATGATGATTTTTCAGTTTGCCACCCCGGGAACCCACGAGAAGAGAAATGTGACCAAGTATAGAACCATAAACACATAATAAAGGGGAAGAACAAAAGGGAAAAACAGGCAAGTTTAGAAGAGGAAAATGAAAGGGAGACAAGAACTTTATCCCTCACACAATAACACTTAGTCTCATAACTATGAAGCCATAGAAACACATTAACTATGGGAAAAAAATTCTCATCTATGAAATATAGTTGGGGCTCGACAAACTCTGGTTCAAGTCAAAAGAGATGTTGTTTATATCTACTACAAAATTTTGCATATTATTTTATCTTAATATTATTTTTTGGTGGCCCAACTGTAAAACCATGTTCCAATTTGTGTTTTCCAAATGGAGATGTGTTTGTGAAGAAACAAGTACGAAGAGGCTTAACTGTAGCTGGAGGACCTCAACTCTGCAAAGTTGAATCAAACAACAATAATCAACATCCAACGAACCAACGAGCAAGCATCAACTAGTCAACCAGGAATGTCGGTGACAAAAAATATTGTCAAAATTTATTGCAGACAAGATTGTATAAAAAAATAGGAGGAATATATTGTAACACACTTGTTAAGCAAACATTTCATGTTGTGAGTCTTGGCAGGTAAAATCTAAGACTGTGAGGACCGTGCAAAGGCCTCCCACTATGAAAACATTTAAGGAAGCTGCATTTTTGCATGATTGGCATTCTACATCCGCAATTGGAACACCTCCATAACATCCACTAACATATAAAAAAGGAAATTGAATTTTCTCTTCACATACGAACATGTTCTGAAAGAGGATTTTGACTCAGGCATATCCAACATTTAAAATTTTTACTTGCAAACTGGAAATAGAAAACAAAAAAGAACGAACACGAACGTAAATCTAGCAATGAAACCCACCCATCACTGGCGAACAACAACAATAACAAAAACAATAATAGGAAAATATTAAACCAATCAACAAGCAATGAGCAAGCAGCAACCAGTGAACCAGTAATGTCGCCAAAGAACAATATCGCCCATATTCACTGCAGACAACATTGCAGAAGAAAAAAGAAAGGACAAAAATATATTGCAACAGGTCTATCAAGCAATGTAGAAATGAAACCACAAAACCAAGACCCACCGGTGAATGGAGAAGGAAAGAAGCGCATCCACTGGCCCACAAATTGTAACAACAGGTCCAACTGCAGATGCAGGACCCCGACCTTGAAAAGTTGAAGCAAACAAGAGAAAAAAACAAATAACAAACCAGTGAACAAGAACCAAAAGGCCCAACTGTAGCTGTAGGACTTCAAATCTTCAAAGTTGAATCAAACAACAATAAGCAACATCTAGCGAACCAAGGAGAAAGCACCAACCAACCAACCAGGAATGTTGGTGAAATACAATATTGGCCAAATTCACTGCACACAAGATTGTATCAAAAAATTCGGAGGAAAATATATTATAATGCATCTGTTAAACACACATTTCAGGATGTGAGGCCTATCAGGTAAGCATTTAAGGTTGTGAGGACCATCCAAAGACCTCTCACTGTGCAAACAATTAAGAAAGGTGCAGTTTTCACGGTTGGTATTTTTCAATACCGGGAGCAATCAAAATCCTCTTGCAATCCATCTTTGTATGTGATTACCATGACTAGAGAAGCAGGACTGTAATGTTGCCTTCGTCTTGTTCCTGATCACCAATGTTCGACACAAAACCTACCTCCATCGCAGTCATAGTGATGTATAGGAAAAGAAAATCGTATTTTCTCCTCACATACAAAGATGTTATGCAAGAGGATTTGGACTCAGGCATCCCCAGTAGTGAAATTTCTCACCTGCAAACTGCAAATAACAAAAAAATCTAAACACTACACTGAAACCCACCCGTCTATAGGGAACGACAGAAGGCTAGTTCCAATCGCAGTTGCAGAATCCCAAGCGTGCAAACTACAACAAGACCAACAGGAAAACAAGAACAACAACAACATGCAAACAAGAAATCAGCGAACAAGCAAGGAGCAAGCATGAACCAGTGAACCAGTAATGTCATGAAGAATAATATTTCCCATATTCACTGCAGAGAACATTGCATAAAAAAAAAATCGAGGAAAATGTATTGTAACAGGCCTGTTAAGTAAACATTTAAGGCTGTGAGACATGTTAGGTAAATATTTAAGTATGTTGGGACTGTTGTGTAAACATTTAAGAAAGAATGCAGTGTGACAGGTCTGTTACGTACGAAAAAACAATTATTATATTATTTTATAACAATTAAAAAAAAATTAGTAACAATAGTTCGAACAATAGAGGCTATGAAAAAAGTCAAATTATTCAAAGGACAAACTAATATGAATTCAACTAATAAAAAAATGACTCTCTATCTTCAAAACTTTGGATATCTAAACATTTCAAGAAAAAAGTAAAAATTCAGAAAGACCGTATATGATCAAAAACTTTGGATATGCTAACATATAAAACATTGGGATTAGCAAAGTTGGCAATAATACCTCCAATCTGTTATCCAATCAGATCATGACATATACAGTATTTTTTATTATATAAAAATCAATGTTTTTAGTTCCCTAGTTCCAACAATAGATATTATGCAAATATTTTTAGTTAAGGGACAAACTAATATGAAGTTAATGAATTATCGATCGCTACAGTTCGTCTACACCTTCAGCGGGGAATAATAAAGGGAAAATTGAGCATTGATTTCAAAGCAATGCAATATTATATTGTCATTGTTTGGACCCCATATAGCTTGACTTGATACTATGGTAATGGTAGTTCATAGTAAACATCATATTCATATGATTATTACGAGTGAGTAAAAATTATGTATCATTAACACTCATTAAGAGATAGCTTAATAGTATATATATTGACCCTCGACTACCATACAACTCAATATTTATATATCTATTTCCTTTATTATACATGGAATCTAGCAATCGATCTACAATTGACTTCACGTTGACTTTATATTAGTTTGAAGTTTACTTTATATTTTTGTCCTATCTTAAACCTCAAATGTTTAAGATAGAGAACTCACAATTTTATTTTTAAATAAAATAAAAATCGTACTCGTCGTTGTCTCATTGGAGAATAGATTCAAAGTCTTATTACAGACTTTTCTCTTCCCAATGTTTTATTTTTACTTTACTCCTAATGTTTTATCATTATAACCTAACTTTTCTCTCACACAATGCAATTTTTCAATATTCAATGTCAGATAACCTATGTTTTCACCTTAACTTTTCTCTCACACAATGCAATTTTTCAATGTTCAATGTGAGATAACCTATGTTTTCATTTCATGTAATTTTTTCGATGTTAGATAACACAAGTTTTGTTGAAACTATTGGTCTCTAAATAGACTATAATTCACCTGACAATATTAAATAGACTATAATTCTTCTGACAATACATTGATCATTAAACTGACAATTCCTTAAATAAACTGACAAAAWTTTTCAATGTTGGATAACGTAAGTTTTATTGAGTGTTTATCAGGTGGTCTTTAAATAAATAGACTATAATTCGTGTGACAATACAYTGATCATTAAACTCACAATTCCTTAAATAAACTATATAGATTGCTCGTTAAGACYGTTGAGTGAATAGATGTAGATAGTCGTGTTGTATTAACACACACTTATGTAGTGTCATTRAATGAATMAACCAACTTTTGATCTATCACAATCTATGACATTCCTTGTCATTGAATGAATCAACCAACTTTTGATCTATCATGATCTATGACATTCCTTCTACTTGCCTCAATCGTATTGTCACCACCTCACCGCCACATTGTCATCTTCCCAAAGCAACTCTGAAATTACCTATTACTCACCGACATATTTATATATACAGCTACAACATGACCCTCTCCATGTGCTCGATTGCTCTTGCGCTTGCGATCAAACCATATACAGCTACAACATGACCCTCTATGTGTGCTCGAGAGGTCTTGTGCTTGCGGTCCTGCAATTACATGCTAGTTTGCATTGCTTGTTGAACTTGCTAGAACAATGGAAATTAGATAGCGAAATTGGAAAGAAAAATCTAGAAGCATAGGCCAAAAATGTATACATTTTTTAACTTTCTAAAACAATAGAAATTAGAAAGTGAAATCTATAAGCATAGCTTAGAAATGGATACATTTTTCAACTTTGAACTTACTAGAACAATGGAGCGGTCCCATTCATTTTTCTTCATAGAATACATGTACTAAAATATTCGTTGTTCCTTTTGACCTTGCAGCATCTCTTACACCTTTATTCTTCATCTTCCTCGTTTATGTCTATATTCCAATCCAATGGCACATGGATCACTTTGTTCCACCTCCACGGCTACATATCCTAGCAACTAGAACACTTCCCAGGTATTCATCAACCACTGCGGTCCTTATGTCAAGAAAACCTTCGCAATCCATCGCAAGCCATCTTTACCATTGCCTTTGTTATGCATAGATATTATTCAGAGTCTTTTTAGACCAGCCGAAATTGTGAGTTGTAGACGAATTTCAATCTCAAATAAAAGAAGCTATTGGAACCGACTTCGTCCATGTGGCCATTTTTTCCCCTCAATATGCAGAGTCATTGTGGTGTCTAAGTGATCTCCACTACATGTTGAATTTAGGGCTCCAATTATTCCCATGTTTTACCATGTCCATCCCACTAACCTTCGGTGGACGCAGAGCAAACATGGAGTGTATTATGAGGCCCTACGTGAAATGGAAAAGAATATCACTACTACATAAACTGACTATTCCATGACGGCCAAGAGTTGGCATGTGTGGAACCTCAGGTATGTGTTGAAAACAAGTATCTGTTATTAAAAAATCAATTTCTAGCTACTGCAAATGTCCTAGATTCATTGGGCATACTCAACAACTGATACATGCATCAACGACTCTTCTATGGGTATGTTCCAAGTCAGTATCCAAGCATATATTATTGTGTTCTCCCTCCACCTCTTTAACATACTTTGTAGTCAGATGTGGCCCTACAGGAGACTCAGTCACTGGAAATATTGAATAAATCGACCGTAAACTCTTCCATTCATTCATCCCTTCCACAGAATAGTTTGATTGTGTAGAGAACATAAATTCATGATCCAAGTGGATATCAGTGGCCATCCACCTCTTCTATATGGCTCACATACAACTTTAATATTGGTAGTTACATGTTTCATCTTGGCAGTTTTTTCTCTAGATTTTCGAGTCCCAAACTTTTGTGGTCGTTTTGAGGCCCTAAAAGACGTATTTTTGGAATTTTTGGGGGCAAGGTGATGCTAACAACATGGCCTAGCCCCCAATGGAAGTTTTACTTCTAGAATAGACCTTTTCTACGAGGTATCAAACACCCCAAACAGATATTGTATGCAAAAGTTACAACCCCGAGAAGTTGATGTACCAACTTACCCCAACGGGGCCCACATGGATTTTGGCGCTTCATCTCCTAGGGTTAGGTTTTTGGATGTCTAAGGTTTTGGCATTCATGTTTGATGTAAAAAGGATTTTGGGAGCCTCATTAAACTCATATTCTTGTGAATAATGTAATCGTCACATCTCTTCTCATAGATAAGCTGCCACCATTCTAGCAAGCTTGTTTCAGTCTTCATTTTATAGTTACAACATATTTCTTTATTTAATAGAAGCCAAGTTTTACTGTATATCTATTATTGTTCATGGTATCTCTGTGTTAATAATATAGATATGTATTCATTTCATTATTTTCATTAAATACAGATCACTTCCAGGACCACTGTCAGGAAGAGAAGTCGCAATATGATTCCACCACTATTCAGAAGGGGAGAGAGGCCCTTTCTACTATTGAAAACAAAAGTGGGTTAGATCTCCAGAAGATGTGTAACGAGTACTTAAGTATGTAATTCTAACTTTTTTTCTTTATATTGTTGTGAATAACCAATGAGAAGGGTGAGCTCATGAAAATGATTGTTCAATGTGTATTGGAAGAGGCTAAAAGTAAAACACTTGGCCTGAAGCACTTGCATGATTAACAATTGTTCTATCCCATTTTCCATCTAGCTTGGTCAGATATTTCCAACATCTCTCTCACCTTCATGCATTCGCTGACAGTGGGACACATTTTTGTACATGCGGATTATTTTTCAAATAGAAAGAGATACTCTATTTATATATATGACAACATGTATTTATATATATATGAAAACATGTATTTGTTAATAGGTATGTTTATCTATGTTTCTATTTATAATACATAGGGATTCTTGGTTTTGGTAAGAGCTCTCTGCTAAATTCAAGCACAGAGATCATGATTGTGACAGAGAGAGAAGGAACATGTACATATCCTGCTCTCGTTCAAGGGGAAAATCAAGGCATCGCACCAGATCTCGTCCATGCTCATGCTCTAGAAGGTTATTTCATATTGTTAATTGGATAATATTTCCCATTGGTTTGTCTGGGACTTGGGTTTGTCCTGTCATACGTTTCTCAATTCTATTGCTCACACTGTTTCATATTACTGGTTTATCTTTTAACTTTGGTTGAAAGAGATTGTGATTTTTTGCAGATTCATATTTCATATATTTTTGTTGTGGTTTGTGTAGCTCTTACATTTAACACATATGGAAGGGGTGTTAGGTATGGGATAATATATTTCTCATGCATTTAAAATAATAATAATAATGTCACTGAATATTTTCACATTTTTTTCCAGTAACCTTGAGTACATATGTACAATAATTAACTTCATTTGCAAGACTTATGTGTTGTTATAATTGGTTATATGTATGTGTGATTGAATGCTTACCTTCATGTTTCTTTTGCAGCAAACAGACAAGCGGTTTTTACATGGCACCACCTAGTGTTTCCATGATAGCTGGAACGACTGTTCCAGGTCTGCATAAATGCTTCACTTTACACTTGTTGCAGTATATATTAATTTAGGTTAGATTGGAAATAATAATATATAGAGATTTTTCGAGAAGTTGTTGAATAAGAGTTTAAATTTGGACCATTGCTTCTATTTTATTGTTGAGTATTGGTAAACCACAATGAAAACTTAGTAAAATAACTTGATTTTGTACATTATTTATGGACAATTCAGTTTAATTGGTAGTTTCATACAAAAAATTAAAACATTTGTTTGCTTGTTTGCTCAAGGTTACTCTTGATAAAAGAGTTGTCATGTCTTCCTTGAAACCGAGAAGGACCTATTCCATCCATTCATTAAATTCTTTGTAAGTCCTTCGAAGAGTTGGTTTGTTGCCAGTAGAGAGGGTGCATTTTTTTGGACCTGTGGTTCTTCGAATGAATAAACAATTGGAACTGGATATGCTTCACATGGATTTGATGCTAGAATGTGACATCTCGATAGGGCCAAAGTTAGTGTTCAAGTTTCCATTCATTTAATTTACAATTCTCCTATCGAATTCGTTTGTGCTAAGATTCCAGCCTTGGACATGGACAATATGCAGTTGTTACTAAATCCTCTCCAATGTCATCAAATTCTAGTATTTTTTTATAGGGAGAAAAACATAATTACATTTAAACTCTAAAATTTATACAATAATGAAAATATTAATATAGGATGTACTTGGTGGTTGTCATTGACAATAGGCCAGCACTATATATCCTCTGTGTAAAGAATTTTTTCCCAATCGTCTTTTAGTTTTACGATGAGAATAAGAATGGTAGGGTCCATCAAGAATAATAAGGTTTTGTGTCGACTCTGCACCAAATATGGAGTACTCCGGACAATTTTCTATAGGAGTGGGTAGAGTTTGGCAGCTGAGTCAAATCAAGTGGATTATAAAACTGAATTTGTTGTCAAATAGCTACAAATGAATCAAGGCTTATCTCCAGCCTTATAAATGCATGGGATTTTACTACCCTTCTCATGGTAATGGTAAGATCACCAAGTTTCAACATAGCAATCTCAATTCCTTTTAATCATTGGCCTTTAATTAATAAGGCCTCACATTCCTACCTTTGTTTTTTAAGACAAGTTTGAGAATAAAAAATTGACAACTACATAATAAGTTTGGCGAAAGAGTAATGGCAATTGGGGAAAGACTACCCATAGCCCAAACATGTGAAAATCCTAGATTACTTCTACAAAAACATGGAATAGTCATTAGAGAGAATGCTTACCTGCTACTATTGATTGATGTAGACATCTCAAACTTTGAGAAGAATGAAGCTCTATATTTTCAATGGTTGGTGCACAATGTTAGGCTTCCTTCAAATTCACCAGATCATATACGATGTTAGGCTTCCTTCAGGCACATTATACAATATCATATATACATTTTCTTTTTCAAATCCCTTATGCTCTCAAAAACTAATGTAGTTTTTTCCTTTGTATTGCTTTAAATCCAAATGTTGAGAGATGGCATAATATACAACATCTACATCATCATTGAGAGGAGGAGGTGTACATCATCATTTGGAGGAGGAGGTGTACAAGAGTTCTTATTTATATTTAAATCCAAATGTTGAGAGATGGCAGAATATACAACATCTGCATCATCATTGAGAGGAGGAGGTGCACAAGAGATCTTGTTTATCTTACACCGGCAAGATAAAACATTGACTTTTGAAAATACAACTAATAGTTAGATTGTTCTGCAACATCAATGATATTTACACAAATAAGTGTTTTTACTTTGTGTTAATAAATATGCAAAAGCATGGTAACTGTCTTTGACATCATCGATACATACCTGCCATACAATCATGTTTGAGACTACGTTGTAAGAAGTAATGGGTCCATACAATATAACTAACAAACGAATTCAAGAGTAATGGATAGAGGGATAAGGCATCACCACTCCTACACCTGCAACAATGTGCAACAAACTTTTCAGTAGCACTCCTAAAACTGCAACAATGCACAACAAACTTTTAGGCAGGACATAACCACTACAGTGGAACTTGTTTTATTTGTATTTCTTTATAATTAGGTACATCCCACCACCGATAATATTTTGCAAAAACCTTTTGGATCCATTATGCTAAGGAAGCATTTATTCTAAAAATGTACACTTTCACGTCCATTTAATTTTCACTTTTCAACCTATCTTTATAGCAAAGTGCAAAGTTTAAATCCCTTCCA
>JASDQU011310377.1:0-11590 GCA_032191745.1 Picea mariana
TGGGAAATAAGTTTTTTTGTTTATTTTTTTTGTCAAGGATGATTGTGGATAATTGATTTTCAACCTAGAAGTTATGAGTAAAAACAAGATCTAGAGATTTGGTAATATCGTCTTTCATCATAAAGAGTAATGAAGGATCTACAGTGATAGGGTTGAGGAGGTGGATAAATTTGAATTTCAGTTGAGGGGTAGAGGGTGGTGGGGCATCTGCATAGTCTAGGTTAGTTGTTTAATGTACAATTCTTTGGATGTGGCCTGATTGTTTAATGCATAATAATATAAAACAAAATTTGATTACATTTTATGGAAGTAACACCATTGATTTGGGTAAGAGGAGGAAGGGCCGAAAAAATTAGTGTTTGGAGGGAGGGCTGGTTGAGGTACAAAAGTACTATTAGGGTTGTGAGGTTGAGGGTTATGGTTATGGTTACAAGAGAGAGGAAAAAAAGGGTGTCTATCAATATCACATTCAATTTCTAGGGAATAAATTAAGTCTTAGTCAAGGGTGTTTATCTTAAATAATGTGACTTCATAGAAAAACACAACTCAAAAATAAAATCAAATTTGAGAATCAGTGCCTCATGATTGGTTTTTGAATCTATTGAATCTGAAGTTTTGGGAGACTTCAATATTGTGCTAGATGTTTTGGCTGGGAACTTGATGAAGCTATAATCACCTAGACATAATATTGGATAAATATCTTGGAGGATAGAAACATTGTCATAATGATTCACATAAGGTGTTCCAAGTAGTAATGCACTTGCAACAGATTTGGAAGAAGCATAATCATTGAGTTTAATGTAAATTTAAAGGGTCAGTTTTTGTGGTTTCCACCAATATTGAGTTACACCTTCCAAGTGGTTGTTGGAAAGGAGTAACAAATGGGACTTTGTGATGTTTGGGGAAGTCTAAATGTATGTACTATGGATGCAGATCCATGAATCTAACAGCTCTTCATTCATTTTCCCACCATATTTTGGTAAGGTGATTCATGTGTCCAACTAAAAAATGGAATTATAAGGTTTGCTTCTTGAGTATTGATGGAGGGCACTAGCTATTTCTTATGCAAATATATCTAGATATTATTCTACCTCATCTGAGGAGGAACATTTTCTAGTCATCACGATAAAAGGAGATGCAAAACCCTTAGTGTAAGAGAAATCTAGGGTGCCATGAATTAGATTGAGCCAAGGGGTAGAAGATGGGATGCTTGAATGCAATGTTGTGGGGGTGGGAGAGTTACCTCCACAAGATCCCAGGGTATTGAAAGGTGAAGGTATTGACCTAAAAATAATGCCAAGGGAGATCTAGGTGGGAGGGTGATTCTCCAAAGAACCAAATCTAAAATATGCTCCCAAGAGATATTAGGGTGGAGGGAAGGACTTAGAGAACTCAACATTGTGGAATTATGGGTGGAGAACAAAGCCAAAGAACAAAATTTTTGAAGGAGAAGGTCTCAAATGACTTCTCTAATATCAAAGGATGAGAGTGGGGACTATTCTAAATTGAAAAACTAGTCACAAGATGGAAGTGCACTACCTAGAAAAATATTAACCCAAAAAATAGACAATAAATAACAAAAATGAAGAAAACCTTAGAGCAATATGGATTAGAAGTTTATTCATTCTGGTGAATGGACTTTTATGAGTTCATAATGGGTCCAAACATTCCTTAGTCTATGCATGGATATAACTTAAAGGATGAAATAAATACTACACAATGTAACTAACTAATGTATGAAATAAATACTACACAATGTAACTAACTAATTACGCAAGAGAAGTAAATGATTTGTACCTTGTCGAAAATGCATTTTGAATCTTGGAGGCGACTACCCTTCAAACTTGCATTTGTCAAAGACAATAAAAGGTTAAATGACTGAATAAGAACTAAACATCTATGAGCTTGCATTTGACAAAGATAATTTAATGTTATATGGATGAATAATAATTAAACATGTACGATGCTCTAGAAATACTAAAGGGGAATACCTCATGAATGGGCTCCTCTTGGTTTTGAGAATAATTTATTCTCCACTAAACATGGCCAACCACGTGAAGGTGGAAGTTCGTTTGGCCCCTCCCCCCCTCACACCACTCTCAATTCCCCATACCCAATCACGCATAAAAAGTAGAAAAACAATAATTAGAGGTAAATGAAAGAAAGAAGGTACATTCATACATAACATATAAGGTTCACACACAATTAGCAAAACAAAAAGTTGTACAGTCAATAATTTATATTAATAAAATTTGTCCTGAAAATATATACAGTCACTTCTTTTTCTATTTCTTCTTTTTGATAAAATTCATGAGTAAATAATCATCACATTCATCTTGATCCCGAACTTCAGCTATTGAACCATGTTCTGCTTCTAGAAGGAAATGGGTCATCTCAACCATTGTACTAATTCTAGTAGCAAGACATGGACGTTGATGCACTACAGGGGCATCCACTACAATAAAAAAAAGTGTTAAAAGGACATGGTTAGTTATTATTCATAGAAGTGTTTCATAGTACAAATAACATTATTATTTTTTTTACCTAGAGGAGTAGTCGACACCATTGGTTGGATTGTCATCGGTTCCTCTCCTCTCTGAGAACCCTCATCTACATGCTCTGTCATTGAAACAAGAAAAGTTACAAGTACACCATCTAAAGGAAATATTTATAATCATCATATTATACATTTTATTTTAAAGACACACATATCATGATGGGTCTATGAAGCACTAGTATCATGGGTGGTTTTTGTCCACCAGTGTCAAATGTATCAGTGTCGCTTGCATGCTTAAAATAAATAGACACATTAATTTATGGGTTAAATCATGTTGAGTATTGGCCAATACTAAGAGGGAGGGGGGGGTGAATCAGTTTTGCTTATTTTTCAATATTTTAATGATAATTAAATATTAAACTTATTAATCACAACAATCAATCAAAAGAATGTACTAAAAACATAAATTAATTATAACAATCACAAAAAGTACAAGTTACAATGTATAAGAGACACCAGTCTCTCTTCTTTTGAGCACCAAATCAAAGAGACACCAATCCCATGTTTAGTGCACCAACTCTAGGAAGCACCAACTCCCTGTTTAGAGAACCAACTCTAGGAAGTACCAACTCCCTTGTTTCAAGCATCAACCTGCAGAGGACTGCAATCCTCCCTTGCTCCTCCCTTCCACCCTCACTTCATTAGCATACTTAATTTCTTACTTAGACTCTGATTATGTTTTGATCTTCTGAATTGGACCACAAAGACACTTTCTTTTCACCATGTCTTTCTATTTATATAATCTTCCAACAAGTATCTTATTGAACCATTGTGTCTTTTTAACAATGAAACATTGCACCTCTTAATTTAAATAATGCTGATATTTTGTCATTATTTAAAAGTTTTGTCTTAAAAAAAAAGATTTCAATTTCCTCGTAAGTTTTTCAGGATTTATCCTTTCATGTGTCAAAAAGGTTTTATAGTAGCAATGGAACAAATGGGTGTTGTTTTGTTGTTTTTTTTAGTTAATCTTGAATAAACCCTGACCCTGAGGAATTTAACTAAATTCAAACTTTGAATCTTTATTTAATAAGGTTCTTCTTTTGTCATTTAACAAAGGTTTTTCAATGCATCCTTATTCTTCCATGGGCTCAGTTTCAAGTTTTTTCATGCCTCTGGTGCATTTCCTATATTGAATATTTTCTAGGTGCTTAATTTGTGGCCCTTTTCCCCATGGGACTACAACGTTGTGACTAATAGCTAAATGAATAATTCTCAAGGCTTGTTCTCTACACAATCCTGAAGGCCCCTTTTTATTTTCACCAGGTAACCACTCCATATGATCAAGTGTTATCTTGGTTTAGCCCCTTAACTGCTTCGAGATCCCATAAAAAATTGACCTTTGACCAAGAGCGAGTGTGCACAATGCTTATATTGGTGCTAAAAAAAATCGATGGACTAGACTTTATCACCGGTTGAGTGGACGATCCATAGGATTTTCTCTCTTGCAACATGCATATGAAATAACCTCAAACCAAAATGCGATAATATCTAAAGCTAACACATGGATTATTAATTTAGACATAATACACTTTTTGTGTCAGCCTTCCTCATTTAACTATCATGCTATTTCAAACACGAAATTGGATTAAGGTTGTTGATTTTGGATTTCTCCAAGTCGATGGTGGGTTCTATCAATGTAAGGTTCCAAGACCCTGCCTCATTTCCATACGACCAAACCTTATAACCAAGTGCTAGCCCAATTGGCGCTTAAATTATAACTTAAACCCTGGTTGGATCAACGATCGTGTTTTAATCAACAGTTGGCTTGAAAAATTGGTGTCACTTTTTGTGTTTTCATTTGTGTTGACTCTAGTCAACAATCACAAAATCCAATTTAACTGTGGATCATACGATCTAATCGATGGTGTACATGAAAAAATATAAAGTGGATTTCAGTTGAGGCTTCGAGTATGGCCCTGTCAATTAACCTTCATGCTAGTTTGAAACATGAAATGGATTGGGACTGTCGGATCTACTTGCTCTCTTTCTAATCAACGATCAACGCTGAATAGTCTTGTGGCTTGATCCAGTGATCTAGGGATCACGATAGGAATCCTATTGATATGATATCTTGCTTTCTCACATTTAAAATAATGATCTGAGCTTCAATCATTACAACAGAAGAGAAGAGAATAGTTGCAACCTTTATTTGTTTAAACCTCATATCAAGGTAGAGCTTCAAGCTCTCAGGTATTGTCTTTTTGAACCCTGTATTAATTCAAATTGACTTGGTGATTACGAATTTCCACCAGTGATAAATGTTCCTTAGGTATTTTCATGATCTCTCTTATATCCCTTTTCATTTTGTCATGTTCTATCTACATTCCTTCTCCTGAAAACTATAAACACCAATCATAATAGTTTGATCATGCATGAGATTGACAAGATTCAACACACCATATTCCACATTATTTTTTAATGGAAATCTACTTTAACCAATCCTTTTTGCATCAATTCCAAATCCATAAACATCATGTTCAATATTGAGCATATTGACCCATTTTGACATCAATGCCAACACCATGTCCAACATTCTCCCCCTTTGGCATTGATGACAATAAAGTAAAACCCCTTTCCAATTAACTGGGTTTTGTTGTTTCTTCTCCCCCTTTGACAACAATGGAAAAATGATGTTTCTTTGCTCCCCTTGAGGTTATACTCTCCCTTCCCATGTACTCCTTCTCTGATGAAACTTGTGCAATTCAATTGGATATGGAGATTACCCCCAATTTTTGACTAAGGTATTCAAAAGTACTTCTTGGTAAAGGTTTTGTGAATATATTTGCAATCTGTTATTCAATATTCACATATTCCACTTTAACAATTTTTTGAGAAACGTGTTCCCTTAAGAAATGAAATTTAATTGGGATATGCTTGGTTTTTGAGTGCATGACGTGATTTTTAGATAGATTTATAGCACTAGTATTTGTCAATGTTTCATCGAAACCTAGACAGGAGATCTAGCTAAAGAAAGTACAAACAAAGCTTATCAAGAAAGCAAGAGAGATTCAATATGGAAGAATGAGAAAATATATTCACACTACTCCAATGCGCTGATGATTGATACATAGATGATGATCAATATGATATAATGAATGAGTGGAATACACTCTTATATAGGAAAAACATTCCATAATTAAGAAAATCAATCATGCAGTTAGCTTTCCTTAGGAATGCATGCATGCATAATAGTGATGGTAAAAATAGAAAGTCTAAAATAGAACTAGTCAATTAACTCCCATTGAACTAGTGTGTCGAAAATAGTAATTTCTCCAACATCCCTGAACATCACTATGGAGTAAAAATGAGTCCCGAAAACTAGGCCACATTAGGTACTCATGTACAATGCAAGTAATGAACACTGAATAAAAATGAGGAAAGAGGGAAAACCACATGGGAACAAAACCCCCCCTCAAAAAAGAAATGCATCAAAAGGAAAAGGCAACTGCTAGGAAACCATTTTCTTCACTCCAAGACGATCCCACAAATTATGAAACTTCTTCTCACTGATAGTCTTCGTGAAGATGTAGAAATATTTATGGATCTGATGAAGTCCTTTGGAAACCTATCTAGCCTTGTACCTCTTGATTCTATGGACCCATCTGCACCTGAAAATATTCCTTTCTAGTGGAAGTGGAACTACATCCCAAGTCTCATTATCTAGGAGTGATTCATACTCCTTTTTCACGGATGCTTGACATAATGGATTTCCCACAAACTTATTGTAGGTTTGTGGATCAATAGATTGAACTACATAGCAATGCATGGGAATCCTAGGTTCAAAAGCTGAAAGTACATGCGAGGGATACTCATGCTGGGATTGAGTCCTCCTCGAGTCTACTGGGTTCCCTGCAAGGATACTTTCTATCTAAAGTGTTAATTGTGCCTTCTTAGGCATTTTCTAAAGCTTCTACATTGGCTTCTTATATGGTTGTACTACCTTCTTAATTACATGTACAAAATCTGAGTGATGGAATCATCTCTGATATTTGAAACTGATAGAAGCACAAGAGTATCTGCATGTTTCACTGGAGGTGTATGTAGAGTACTCTCCTTATGTGTAGGTAGAAAAGAGGAGTCATTGTCAGCAAACTTGGTGAATTTATAAAACCTTCACTTGTGATCTACCTCACCAATTGTAATGATGGAATTGTCATGCATGTAAAGTACAGAAACTGAATCTGATGTAAATTCAACCTTTTTACCTTTCTAAGTGATCTGATAAATTGAGAGAAGATTCATAGAAATATTTGGAACATGTAAAACATTCTCAAAAATGCCATTTTGGAGTTCCACTCTTCTCTCTCCTACTACTACTACTAGAGTATCATCCCCCATGAGAATAGGGGGTCTTGAGCATGGACTCAAAGAAGAGAAAACTTCCTCTTTTGTTTCCATATGATGTGATGCGCCATAATCTATAATCCATGAATCAGATGAGGAATTAATTTCAACAAGAGCATGATGATTACCTTTCTTAGGAGCATGATGTTCTTCCTTCTCCTTATTGACTCCCTCTGGAATTTCTCCTTTTGTATGTTCCTTCTACTCACCGAAACTCCGATTTCCTTATTCTATGGATTTTCTAGCTTGCTCCAACCATCGTAGCTTTGATACCATGTCAATGTTTCATCAAAACCTGCACAAGAGATCTAGATAAAGAAAGTACAAACAAATCTTATCAAGAAAGGAAGAGATATTCAATATGGAAGAATGAGAAAATATATTCACACTACTCCAATGAGTTAATGATTGATACATAGATGATGATCAATATGATACAATGAATGAGTGGAATACACTCATATATAGGGCAGAAAATTTCATAATTAAGAAAAAACGATCTAGTAGTTAGCTTTCCTTAGAAATGCATGCATGCATAATAGTGATGGTAAGACTAGAAAGTCTAAGATAGAACTAGTTAGTTAACTCCCACTGAACTAGTGTGTCGAAAATAGTAATTTATCCAACAATATTGCCACAGCTAATAATAATAGGATGATCATACTTTACTTGTAGGTATTCTAGGGTTTGTTTCATCCATATTACTTGAGTGCAACAACAATATATTCAGATTATATTGTAGATAGTGATATTGAGGATTTCTTTTTACTTAGCCATGACACAAGAAATTTTCCTAGGAAGAATGCTCCTCCACTAGTGCTTTTTCTGTCATCCACACTACCAACCCAATATGCATCAGTATATTCAGTTAAAGTGAAGTCTTCTCCTTTTGGATACCATAATCCAAAATCTAAGGTGCCTTTAAGATATCTGAAATTTTTTTAGTTTCTTTCATGTCAGTCTATTTAGGAGCATATTGAAATCTGGCCACTAATCCTACAACTTGCATGATATCTGGTCATGTTGTTATTGCATATAATAGGGTATGAATCATTGATCTATACATGGTTTAGTATACTTATAATGATTCATCATCTTTTCTTAGTTTGCAACCTGTAGCAATAGGAGTGCTCATAGGCTTACACTCTTCCATTTGAAATGTATTCAACATTTCTTTAATGTATTTATTCTGAGATATGAATATGCCTTTCTTTGATTGTGAAACTTGTAAACCCAAGAAGAATGTTAGTTCAACAATCATTGACATTTCAAACTCTTTTTTCATTTCTGTAGCAAACTATTTTCTTAGAGGATTTGATTACTCCCAAAGATGATATCATCCACATATACTACAACGATAATCATATTCTGATTTTCAATTTGAATGTAAATATTGTTTTCAATAGCTCCTCTTTTTTATATTTTTTGTTGTAGATGATTATCAAGTCTTGAAAACCATGCCCTAGGGACTTGTTTGATACCATACAATGCTTTCTTTAATTTGCAGACATAGTCTTTATTTTCTAATAACATAAATCCCTCAGGTTGTTCTATATAAACCTCTTCTTCTATATTTCTATTTAAGAATGTTGATTTGACATCCATTTGATATATTTTAAAGTTTTTGAAAGATAAAAATGCCAAGAACATTCTAATAGCTTCTAATCTAGCCACTGGGGAAAATGTTTCCTCAAAATCAATCCCTTCTACTTGGGCATACCCTTTGCACACTAGTCTTGCTTTGTTCCTGATAAATTGACCATTTTCATTAAATTTATTTTTAAAAACCCACTTGTGCTCTACCACATTTTTGTCTATTTCTCTTGGAACAAGATCCCAGGTTTGATTTTTTTTCTATTTGATCAAGCTCTTCATTCATGGTTTTGATCCAATCTTCATTTTTTCTAGCTTCTACAAATGTTTTTGGCTCTATTAGGGAGAGCATTTCTTTTTCTGATTCATATGTTAGCCTTCTTCTTGTTCCAAATCCAACACTTTTGTTTCCTATGATTTGACTTTCGGGATGATCTCTTTGTACTCTTCTTGATGGTGCTTTTGACTCTTGTCTTGGTGATGCTTACTTTTCATTTTCTTCCTCACTTTGTGATTATTATTCTTGTATTACTTCAGTTTCTTCTTCTTCATCATCATCTCTTCTTCTTTCATCAACTTGTGAATTGTCTTGAAATTTGATTCTTCTTGATGTTAGATCATCCACCTTTACATTTGCACTTTCCACAATTTTGTGGAATATCAGATTGTAGCATCTGTAGGCCTTTTTATTGGATGATTAACCAAGAAATATGCCTTCATATGATCTGGAATCAAATTTTCCTAGATTTTTATCATATATTTTTATATAGCATTTTCTCCCAAAGACTTTGAAGTGTTTTATTAATGTGGGTCTGCCAAACCACAACTCATATGGTGTCTTGTCAAGGTTACCTCTAAGTTGTGCTCTATTAAGTATATGTACTTATGTATATATTGCTTCTCTCCAATAGATATCTGGGAGTTTGGTTTCATTTAACATAGTTCTAGCTGCTTCTTGAACAATTCTATTTTTTCTTTCAACAACTCCATTTTGTTGAGGAGTTCTTGGGGATGAAAAATGTCTTTTAATTCCATTATATTCACAAAACTTATTAAATTCATTTGAGGTAAACGTTGGATCATGTTGTCATTGATGCCAATGGTTTGATTGATTGATGTCAAGTGATTGTTTGATGCCAAAGGATTGATTGATTGATAATTGTTGTAAAATGAAATATGTATTATCCTTGATGAGAATGGATAGACATCAATTATATGATGCATATGATGTCATGCATAGATGAAGATGGATCAATCAGTTGTCATCGATACATGATGCAAAGATGAAGATGGATCGATGTGATTTCCTTGATATATGATGCATATCTAGATTGATCATTATAGTCCTTCATGGTTGATAAAGTGCACAAATGGATGAACTCCAAAGTGATCCCCTTATGGTGAAATCCCTCACGGGAAGACACTTTACGGTTGAGTTATCCTTGAAGTGTGGATGGAGAACCCATGCTTATATGTGGAATAGTGAGATGAAGATCAGTGAAGTTGTTGGTGAAACTATCCTAGATGGATAATACTTGTCATGCCATTTATGGTGGTATGTGGAATGCCACATAACTCCTCACAGTTTGAGAGTTATGGCCTTACGAAGTTGGAGGACCCTCATATGTTGGCTTGAAGCCCCAAAAAGTCAAAGAAGTCAAAGTGATTTATAAGAAGAAATCGTTATTTAAATAATAAAGTAAAGTGTTATTTAAATGATAAAGTGAGGTGAAAAAGTCAAGGAGGAATATTTAAATAATAAAGAAATGGAGAACTTTTTATTTATGGAAAGTGATTAGCCCTAAAATGAGGAAAATAGGTTAAATGACCTAGAAATGGGTTAAGTGACCTAAAAGTGGGTTAAGTGACCTAGAAGATGAAGAGTATAAAGAAGAGGCTAGGGTCTCTTGTAAAAAGTACATTTTTGGGAGTATCTCTTGTGTATCTTTTGTGTGTATCTCTTGAGCATGATTGAAGATCTATTCTGAGAGAGAGAGAGCGTGAGGAGGATCTCATGGATGCATCAAAGTTTAGGCAATGTCCGAGATCTTGATGGAAAAAGCCTCGGAGATTCAGAAACCCTCGTTTCTGAGGTATACGTGGGTTGTAATGGGCCAGGGTGTGTAGACACAAGGGATGTATGAGGACAGGGCACGTACAGTGGATAAAATCATGGAGATTTGTGTTTGAGATGATGAATGGATGTTGAAGATTGAAGCAGGTTCCAATTATGCATTCTATGGGCTCAGATCTGTCATTGATACTCTGGTATGATTATATTATTGTCTTGATGGATACTCGTGCTTGTTGTGTTGTGAATGCTTAGGGCCTTCTTGGTATGGTTGTTATGATGTGGTTTGAGTTGGTTGATGGAGTGAGAAGCACTCTTATGATTCAGTATTGATATGATGGCTATAATATATTGGTTGTTTACACATGTTTGAGTATCATTCATATTGTATAATTGAGAAGCATGAATAAGCTATTGGAGAGATTGGATGTGTTGTGACTGGCTAGTGGTCAGTTTGGACAAAAAAAGACAAAAGAGAATGTGATTGTAGGTTGCAGAAGATCTGAGCATGTGAAGCAAAGAAAAACCCTAGTTTCTCATAAGTATATGCATGTTTCATTATAGATTGGTCGCGTACATACGTGGGTTGTAGTGAGCCAGGGAGCGTACACACACGGGTTGCACTACTGACAGGTCGTGTACCTGTGACAGATTGATATCTGTGGAGGATTGTTGCCTCATCTCAGTTGGTGCTAAGGATGCAAGCTGAGTCTTGCATATAGAGCTGGTGCTCTTGTAGAGTTGTACTTTATTCGGTTGTTACTGAAAAACCCCAAGGATTGTAGTCTGTAATAAAAGGAAAATTGTACATACATCTTGTGTTCTTTGTGTTCCTTGTGGTGATGACTTATTGATGATATATGTTGCTGATATATGTTGTTGATATATGCTACTGATATATGTTCACATTTAACTGGTTATAAATGACAACAATAAGTAATGAGTAAATGGTGATTGCTAACTAATGGGTTTTGTGAAAGGGAATTTTTGGGAAAAAGAGCCCTACACTGTTCACCCCCCCC
>JASDQU011310377.1:11610-25214 GCA_032191745.1 Picea mariana
CCAAGGGAGATCTAGGTGGGAGGGTGATTCTCCAAAGAACCAAATCTAAAATATGCTCCCAAGAGATATTAGGGTGGAGGGAAGGACTTAGAGAACTCAACATTGTGGAATTATGGGTGGAGAACAAAGCCAAAGAACAAAATTTTTGAAGGAGAAGGTCTCAAATGACTTCTCTAATATCAAAGGATGAGAGTGGGGACTATTCTAAATTGAAAAACTAGTCACAAGATGGAAGTGCACTACCTAGAAAAATATTAACCCAAAAAATAGACAATAAATAACAAAAATGAAGAAAACCTTAGAGCAATATGGATTAGAAGTTTATTCATTCTGGTGAATGGACTTTTATGAGTTCATAATGGGTCCAAACATTCCTTAGTCTATGCATGGATATAACTTAAAGGATGAAATAAATACTACACAATGTAACTAACTAATGTATGAAATAAATACTACACAATGTAACTAACTAATTACGCAAGAGAAGTAAATGATTTGTACCTTGTCGAAAATGCATTTTGAATCTTGGAGGCGACTACCCTTCAAACTTGCATTTGTCAAAGACAATAAAAGGTTAAATGACTGAATAAGAACTAAACATCTATGAGCTTGCATTTGACAAAGATAATTTAATGTTATATGGATGAATAATAATTAAACATGTACGATGCTCTAGAAATACTAAAGGGGAATACCTCATGAATGGGCTCCTCTTGGTTTTGAGAATAATTTATTCTCCACTAAACATGGCCAACCACGTGAAGGTGGAAGTTCGTTTGGCCCCTCCCCCCCTCACACCACTCTCAATTCCCCATACCCAATCACGCATAAAAAGTAGAAAAACAATAATTAGAGGTAAATGAAAGAAAGAAGGTACATTCATACATAACATATAAGGTTCACACACAATTAGCAAAACAAAAAGTTGTACAGTCAATAATTTATATTAATAAAATTTGTCCTGAAAATATATACAGTCACTTCTTTTTCTATTTCTTCTTTTTGATAAAATTCATGAGTAAATAATCATCACATTCATCTTGATCCCGAACTTCAGCTATTGAACCATGTTCTGCTTCTAGAAGGAAATGGGTCATCTCAACCATTGTACTAATTCTAGTAGCAAGACATGGACGTTGATGCACTACAGGGGCATCCACTACAATAAAAAAAAGTGTTAAAAGGACATGGTTAGTTATTATTCATAGAAGTGTTTCATAGTACAAATAACATTATTATTTTTTTTACCTAGAGGAGTAGTCGACACCATTGGTTGGATTGTCATCGGTTCCTCTCCTCTCTGAGAACCCTCATCTACATGCTCTGTCATTGAAACAAGAAAAGTTACAAGTACACCATCTAAAGGAAATATTTATAATCATCATATTATACATTTTATTTTAAAGACACACATATCATGATGGGTCTATGAAGCACTAGTATCATGGGTGGTTTTTGTCCACCAGTGTCAAATGTATCAGTGTCGCTTGCATGCTTAAAATAAATAGACACATTAATTTATGGGTTAAATCATGTTGAGTATTGGCCAATACTAAGAGGGAGGGGGGGGTGAATCAGTTTTGCTTATTTTTCAATATTTTAATGATAATTAAATATTAAACTTATTAATCACAACAATCAATCAAAAGAATGTACTAAAAACATAAATTAATTATAACAATCACAAAAAGTACAAGTTACAATGTATAAGAGACACCAGTCTCTCTTCTTTTGAGCACCAAATCAAAGAGACACCAATCCCATGTTTAGTGCACCAACTCTAGGAAGCACCAACTCCCTGTTTAGAGAACCAACTCTAGGAAGTACCAACTCCCTTGTTTCAAGCATCAACCTGCAGAGGACTGCAATCCTCCCTTGCTCCTCCCTTCCACCCTCACTTCATTAGCATACTTAATTTCTTACTTAGACTCTGATTATGTTTTGATCTTCTGAATTGGACCACAAAGACACTTTCTTTTCACCATGTCTTTCTATTTATATAATCTTCCAACAAGTATCTTATTGAACCATTGTGTCTTTTTAACAATGAAACATTGCACCTCTTAATTTAAATAATGCTGATATTTTGTCATTATTTAAAAGTTTTGTCTTAAAAAAAAAGATTTCAATTTCCTCGTAAGTTTTTCAGGATTTATCCTTTCATGTGTCAAAAAGGTTTTATAGTAGCAATGGAACAAATGGGTGTTGTTTTGTTGTTTTTTTTAGTTAATCTTGAATAAACCCTGACCCTGAGGAATTTAACTAAATTCAAACTTTGAATCTTTATTTAATAAGGTTCTTCTTTTGTCATTTAACAAAGGTTTTTCAATGCATCCTTATTCTTCCATGGGCTCAGTTTCAAGTTTTTTCATGCCTCTGGTGCATTTCCTATATTGAATATTTTCTAGGTGCTTAATTTGTGGCCCTTTTCCCCATGGGACTACAACGTTGTGACTAATAGCTAAATGAATAATTCTCAAGGCTTGTTCTCTACACAATCCTGAAGGCCCCTTTTTATTTTCACCAGGTAACCACTCCATATGATCAAGTGTTATCTTGGTTTAGCCCCTTAACTGCTTCGAGATCCCATAAAAAATTGACCTTTGACCAAGAGCGAGTGTGCACAATGCTTATATTGGTGCTAAAAAAAATCGATGGACTAGACTTTATCACCGGTTGAGTGGACGATCCATAGGATTTTCTCTCTTGCAACATGCATATGAAATAACCTCAAACCAAAATGCGATAATATCTAAAGCTAACACATGGATTATTAATTTAGACATAATACACTTTTTGTGTCAGCCTTCCTCATTTAACTATCATGCTATTTCAAACACGAAATTGGATTAAGGTTGTTGATTTTGGATTTCTCCAAGTCGATGGTGGGTTCTATCAATGTAAGGTTCCAAGACCCTGCCTCATTTCCATACGACCAAACCTTATAACCAAGTGCTAGCCCAATTGGCGCTTAAATTATAACTTAAACCCTGGTTGGATCAACGATCGTGTTTTAATCAACAGTTGGCTTGAAAAATTGGTGTCACTTTTTGTGTTTTCATTTGTGTTGACTCTAGTCAACAATCACAAAATCCAATTTAACTGTGGATCATACGATCTAATCGATGGTGTACATGAAAAAATATAAAGTGGATTTCAGTTGAGGCTTCGAGTATGGCCCTGTCAATTAACCTTCATGCTAGTTTGAAACATGAAATGGATTGGGACTGTCGGATCTACTTGCTCTCTTTCTAATCAACGATCAACGCTGAATAGTCTTGTGGCTTGATCCAGTGATCTAGGGATCACGATAGGAATCCTATTGATATGATATCTTGCTTTCTCACATTTAAAATAATGATCTGAGCTTCAATCATTACAACAGAAGAGAAGAGAATAGTTGCAACCTTTATTTGTTTAAACCTCATATCAAGGTAGAGCTTCAAGCTCTCAGGTATTGTCTTTTTGAACCCTGTATTAATTCAAATTGACTTGGTGATTACGAATTTCCACCAGTGATAAATGTTCCTTAGGTATTTTCATGATCTCTCTTATATCCCTTTTCATTTTGTCATGTTCTATCTACATTCCTTCTCCTGAAAACTATAAACACCAATCATAATAGTTTGATCATGCATGAGATTGACAAGATTCAACACACCATATTCCACATTATTTTTTAATGGAAATCTACTTTAACCAATCCTTTTTGCATCAATTCCAAATCCATAAACATCATGTTCAATATTGAGCATATTGACCCATTTTGACATCAATGCCAACACCATGTCCAACATTCTCCCCCTTTGGCATTGATGACAATAAAGTAAAACCCCTTTCCAATTAACTGGGTTTTGTTGTTTCTTCTCCCCCTTTGACAACAATGGAAAAATGATGTTTCTTTGCTCCCCTTGAGGTTATACTCTCCCTTCCCATGTACTCCTTCTCTGATGAAACTTGTGCAATTCAATTGGATATGGAGATTACCCCCAATTTTTGACTAAGGTATTCAAAAGTACTTCTTGGTAAAGGTTTTGTGAATATATTTGCAATCTGTTATTCAATATTCACATATTCCACTTTAACAATTTTTTGAGAAACGTGTTCCCTTAAGAAATGAAATTTAATTGGGATATGCTTGGTTTTTGAGTGCATGACGTGATTTTTAGATAGATTTATAGCACTAGTATTTGTCAATGTTTCATCGAAACCTAGACAGGAGATCTAGCTAAAGAAAGTACAAACAAAGCTTATCAAGAAAGCAAGAGAGATTCAATATGGAAGAATGAGAAAATATATTCACACTACTCCAATGCGCTGATGATTGATACATAGATGATGATCAATATGATATAATGAATGAGTGGAATACACTCTTATATAGGAAAAACATTCCATAATTAAGAAAATCAATCATGCAGTTAGCTTTCCTTAGGAATGCATGCATGCATAATAGTGATGGTAAAAATAGAAAGTCTAAAATAGAACTAGTCAATTAACTCCCATTGAACTAGTGTGTCGAAAATAGTAATTTCTCCAACATCCCTGAACATCACTATGGAGTAAAAATGAGTCCCGAAAACTAGGCCACATTAGGTACTCATGTACAATGCAAGTAATGAACACTGAATAAAAATGAGGAAAGAGGGAAAACCACATGGGAACAAAACCCCCCCTCAAAAAAGAAATGCATCAAAAGGAAAAGGCAACTGCTAGGAAACCATTTTCTTCACTCCAAGACGATCCCACAAATTATGAAACTTCTTCTCACTGATAGTCTTCGTGAAGATGTAGAAATATTTATGGATCTGATGAAGTCCTTTGGAAACCTATCTAGCCTTGTACCTCTTGATTCTATGGACCCATCTGCACCTGAAAATATTCCTTTCTAGTGGAAGTGGAACTACATCCCAAGTCTCATTATCTAGGAGTGATTCATACTCCTTTTTCACGGATGCTTGACATAATGGATTTCCCACAAACTTATTGTAGGTTTGTGGATCAATAGATTGAACTACATAGCAATGCATGGGAATCCTAGGTTCAAAAGCTGAAAGTACATGCGAGGGATACTCATGCTGGGATTGAGTCCTCCTCGAGTCTACTGGGTTCCCTGCAAGGATACTTTCTATCTAAAGTGTTAATTGTGCCTTCTTAGGCATTTTCTAAAGCTTCTACATTGGCTTCTTATATGGTTGTACTACCTTCTTAATTACATGTACAAAATCTGAGTGATGGAATCATCTCTGATATTTGAAACTGATAGAAGCACAAGAGTATCTGCATGTTTCACTGGAGGTGTATGTAGAGTACTCTCCTTATGTGTAGGTAGAAAAGAGGAGTCATTGTCAGCAAACTTGGTGAATTTATAAAACCTTCACTTGTGATCTACCTCACCAATTGTAATGATGGAATTGTCATGCATGTAAAGTACAGAAACTGAATCTGATGTAAATTCAACCTTTTTACCTTTCTAAGTGATCTGATAAATTGAGAGAAGATTCATAGAAATATTTGGAACATGTAAAACATTCTCAAAAATGCCATTTTGGAGTTCCACTCTTCTCTCTCCTACTACTACTACTAGAGTATCATCCCCCATGAGAATAGGGGGTCTTGAGCATGGACTCAAAGAAGAGAAAACTTCCTCTTTTGTTTCCATATGATGTGATGCGCCATAATCTATAATCCATGAATCAGATGAGGAATTAATTTCAACAAGAGCATGATGATTACCTTTCTTAGGAGCATGATGTTCTTCCTTCTCCTTATTGACTCCCTCTGGAATTTCTCCTTTTGTATGTTCCTTCTACTCACCGAAACTCCGATTTCCTTATTCTATGGATTTTCTAGCTTGCTCCAACCATCGTAGCTTTGATACCATGTCAATGTTTCATCAAAACCTGCACAAGAGATCTAGATAAAGAAAGTACAAACAAATCTTATCAAGAAAGGAAGAGATATTCAATATGGAAGAATGAGAAAATATATTCACACTACTCCAATGAGTTAATGATTGATACATAGATGATGATCAATATGATACAATGAATGAGTGGAATACACTCATATATAGGGCAGAAAATTTCATAATTAAGAAAAAACGATCTAGTAGTTAGCTTTCCTTAGAAATGCATGCATGCATAATAGTGATGGTAAGACTAGAAAGTCTAAGATAGAACTAGTTAGTTAACTCCCACTGAACTAGTGTGTCGAAAATAGTAATTTATCCAACAATATTGCCACAGCTAATAATAATAGGATGATCATACTTTACTTGTAGGTATTCTAGGGTTTGTTTCATCCATATTACTTGAGTGCAACAACAATATATTCAGATTATATTGTAGATAGTGATATTGAGGATTTCTTTTTACTTAGCCATGACACAAGAAATTTTCCTAGGAAGAATGCTCCTCCACTAGTGCTTTTTCTGTCATCCACACTACCAACCCAATATGCATCAGTATATTCAGTTAAAGTGAAGTCTTCTCCTTTTGGATACCATAATCCAAAATCTAAGGTGCCTTTAAGATATCTGAAATTTTTTTAGTTTCTTTCATGTCAGTCTATTTAGGAGCATATTGAAATCTGGCCACTAATCCTACAACTTGCATGATATCTGGTCATGTTGTTATTGCATATAATAGGGTATGAATCATTGATCTATACATGGTTTAGTATACTTATAATGATTCATCATCTTTTCTTAGTTTGCAACCTGTAGCAATAGGAGTGCTCATAGGCTTACACTCTTCCATTTGAAATGTATTCAACATTTCTTTAATGTATTTATTCTGAGATATGAATATGCCTTTCTTTGATTGTGAAACTTGTAAACCCAAGAAGAATGTTAGTTCAACAATCATTGACATTTCAAACTCTTTTTTCATTTCTGTAGCAAACTATTTTCTTAGAGGATTTGATTACTCCCAAAGATGATATCATCCACATATACTACAACGATAATCATATTCTGATTTTCAATTTGAATGTAAATATTGTTTTCAATAGCTCCTCTTTTTTATATTTTTTGTTGTAGATGATTATCAAGTCTTGAAAACCATGCCCTAGGGACTTGTTTGATACCATACAATGCTTTCTTTAATTTGCAGACATAGTCTTTATTTTCTAATAACATAAATCCCTCAGGTTGTTCTATATAAACCTCTTCTTCTATATTTCTATTTAAGAATGTTGATTTGACATCCATTTGATATATTTTAAAGTTTTTGAAAGATAAAAATGCCAAGAACATTCTAATAGCTTCTAATCTAGCCACTGGGGAAAATGTTTCCTCAAAATCAATCCCTTCTACTTGGGCATACCCTTTGCACACTAGTCTTGCTTTGTTCCTGATAAATTGACCATTTTCATTAAATTTATTTTTAAAAACCCACTTGTGCTCTACCACATTTTTGTCTATTTCTCTTGGAACAAGATCCCAGGTTTGATTTTTTTTCTATTTGATCAAGCTCTTCATTCATGGTTTTGATCCAATCTTCATTTTTTCTAGCTTCTACAAATGTTTTTGGCTCTATTAGGGAGAGCATTTCTTTTTCTGATTCATATGTTAGCCTTCTTCTTGTTCCAAATCCAACACTTTTGTTTCCTATGATTTGACTTTCGGGATGATCTCTTTGTACTCTTCTTGATGGTGCTTTTGACTCTTGTCTTGGTGATGCTTACTTTTCATTTTCTTCCTCACTTTGTGATTATTATTCTTGTATTACTTCAGTTTCTTCTTCTTCATCATCATCTCTTCTTCTTTCATCAACTTGTGAATTGTCTTGAAATTTGATTCTTCTTGATGTTAGATCATCCACCTTTACATTTGCACTTTCCACAATTTTGTGGAATATCAGATTGTAGCATCTGTAGGCCTTTTTATTGGATGATTAACCAAGAAATATGCCTTCATATGATCTGGAATCAAATTTTCCTAGATTTTTATCATATATTTTTATATAGCATTTTCTCCCAAAGACTTTGAAGTGTTTTATTAATGTGGGTCTGCCAAACCACAACTCATATGGTGTCTTGTCAAGGTTACCTCTAAGTTGTGCTCTATTAAGTATATGTACTTATGTATATATTGCTTCTCTCCAATAGATATCTGGGAGTTTGGTTTCATTTAACATAGTTCTAGCTGCTTCTTGAACAATTCTATTTTTTCTTTCAACAACTCCATTTTGTTGAGGAGTTCTTGGGGATGAAAAATGTCTTTTAATTCCATTATATTCACAAAACTTATTAAATTCATTTGAGGTAAACGTTGGATCATGTTGTCATTGATGCCAATGGTTTGATTGATTGATGTCAAGTGATTGTTTGATGCCAAAGGATTGATTGATTGATAATTGTTGTAAAATGAAATATGTATTATCCTTGATGAGAATGGATAGACATCAATTATATGATGCATATGATGTCATGCATAGATGAAGATGGATCAATCAGTTGTCATCGATACATGATGCAAAGATGAAGATGGATCGATGTGATTTCCTTGATATATGATGCATATCTAGATTGATCATTATAGTCCTTCATGGTTGATAAAGTGCACAAATGGATGAACTCCAAAGTGATCCCCTTATGGTGAAATCCCTCACGGGAAGACACTTTACGGTTGAGTTATCCTTGAAGTGTGGATGGAGAACCCATGCTTATATGTGGAATAGTGAGATGAAGATCAGTGAAGTTGTTGGTGAAACTATCCTAGATGGATAATACTTGTCATGCCATTTATGGTGGTATGTGGAATGCCACATAACTCCTCACAGTTTGAGAGTTATGGCCTTACGAAGTTGGAGGACCCTCATATGTTGGCTTGAAGCCCCAAAAAGTCAAAGAAGTCAAAGTGATTTATAAGAAGAAATCGTTATTTAAATAATAAAGTAAAGTGTTATTTAAATGATAAAGTGAGGTGAAAAAGTCAAGGAGGAATATTTAAATAATAAAGAAATGGAGAACTTTTTATTTATGGAAAGTGATTAGCCCTAAAATGAGGAAAATAGGTTAAATGACCTAGAAATGGGTTAAGTGACCTAAAAGTGGGTTAAGTGACCTAGAAGATGAAGAGTATAAAGAAGAGGCTAGGGTCTCTTGTAAAAAGTACATTTTTGGGAGTATCTCTTGTGTATCTTTTGTGTGTATCTCTTGAGCATGATTGAAGATCTATTCTGAGAGAGAGAGAGCGTGAGGAGGATCTCATGGATGCATCAAAGTTTAGGCAATGTCCGAGATCTTGATGGAAAAAGCCTCGGAGATTCAGAAACCCTCGTTTCTGAGGTATACGTGGGTTGTAATGGGCCAGGGTGTGTAGACACAAGGGATGTATGAGGACAGGGCACGTACAGTGGATAAAATCATGGAGATTTGTGTTTGAGATGATGAATGGATGTTGAAGATTGAAGCAGGTTCCAATTATGCATTCTATGGGCTCAGATCTGTCATTGATACTCTGGTATGATTATATTATTGTCTTGATGGATACTCGTGCTTGTTGTGTTGTGAATGCTTAGGGCCTTCTTGGTATGGTTGTTATGATGTGGTTTGAGTTGGTTGATGGAGTGAGAAGCACTCTTATGATTCAGTATTGATATGATGGCTATAATATATTGGTTGTTTACACATGTTTGAGTATCATTCATATTGTATAATTGAGAAGCATGAATAAGCTATTGGAGAGATTGGATGTGTTGTGACTGGCTAGTGGTCAGTTTGGACAAAAAAAGACAAAAGAGAATGTGATTGTAGGTTGCAGAAGATCTGAGCATGTGAAGCAAAGAAAAACCCTAGTTTCTCATAAGTATATGCATGTTTCATTATAGATTGGTCGCGTACATACGTGGGTTGTAGTGAGCCAGGGAGCGTACACACACGGGTTGCACTACTGACAGGTCGTGTACCTGTGACAGATTGATATCTGTGGAGGATTGTTGCCTCATCTCAGTTGGTGCTAAGGATGCAAGCTGAGTCTTGCATATAGAGCTGGTGCTCTTGTAGAGTTGTACTTTATTCGGTTGTTACTGAAAAACCCCAAGGATTGTAGTCTGTAATAAAAGGAAAATTGTACATACATCTTGTGTTCTTTGTGTTCCTTGTGGTGATGACTTATTGATGATATATGTTGCTGATATATGTTGTTGATATATGCTACTGATATATGTTCACATTTAACTGGTTATAAATGACAACAATAAGTAATGAGTAAATGGTGATTGCTAACTAATGGGTTTTGTGAAAGGGAATTTTTGGGAAAAAGAGCCCTACACTGTTCACCCCCCCCTCTCAGTGTAGTTGGTGTGTCCAACAGTAAATTCCCCTCCATTATATGATCTTAGGCACTCGATATTGAGATAAATTTCATTCTCAACATGTACTTTGAAGACTTTGAATTTGTTGAGTGCTTCTGATTTTTCTTTAAGGAAGGATACCCAAGTCATTCTCGTATAGTCATCAATGAATAGAATGAAGTAATTTTCACCTTGTATACTCTTGATTCTTGTTGGTCCACCGAGGTCAGTGTGAAAAATTTCCAAAGGTTTTGATGTCGAGTATTCTTTGTCTTGAAATTTACTCTTGTTTGCTTTCCAAGTTGGCAGTGCTTACAAATGGAGTTTTAAGGTTTAATAATCTTTGGCATATCTCTCACAGCTTCCTTCTTACCAATTTTTATCAGATTGTCAAAACCTATGTGTCCCATTATTCTGTTCCATAGCCAAATTTCATCTACTTGGCTCATGCAAAACCTTTCTTCTTTTTCTATGTTTAAGATATATACATCGCTTGGTGTTTTTGGTGCAATAGCTACTAATTTTCCCAAGCCTTCTTTTCTAGTTTCACATTTTTGAGAGTCAAATATGAGTATGTGACCTTGTTCACATGTTTGGATCACACTAAGGAGATTAGGTTGTTGGCATGATTGATTGTGTGTTGTCATTGATGGCAACATGAGTCAAACATATATAGTAATTAGAGAAAAAGGAAGATCGCCTTAGGGAAGAAGCAATTCATGATCATTGTTGATCACGATAGGATCAACAATGATAATATGATCCTCAAGCTTGGGAGAGATAACCTAGTAGGTTACGTAGAAGACATAGCGCAAAGTTCAGAGGAATCTTGTATAAACCTAAAGCTCAAAAGAGATAACCTTGCGATTGGATAAACACAGTGCATAAGGGAGCGCATTGACACAAAGCTCAGAAGGAAGAATGTTAATTGAAGATCAAAAGAGATGGCACAATTGAAGTCACACATGAGACAGAGTTCTATGAGTGAAGAAATCATTTTGTAAGGGATCGAGTTATAGGATCCATTCATTCTTAGTTCAGGACAATCCAGGATTGATAGATCAAGATGAAGTCAGAGGTTGGGAAGGATTAAATCTCAACCCTTAGATTAGCATTATGGACCATTGGATCAAGTAGTGGATAAATTATGTCGACACTTTACCACTTTGACACTTCGACGATTACTGAAGAAAAGGAAGAATCCATGAAATCCCGAAGTCACAAAATAACACCTATCGTTGATTAGGAAGGAGCTTCGAATGGTTTCACAACCGTTAGATCAAGATTTGATCTAGAGTTAGGAATTGACCATCAATCTGGAAAGGAAATGTTGAATCATCATATCACACTAAAGGAAAGAAGGCGGTCAACTCTAGTGTTGACCACTTCAGCGAAAAGGAGTCTGAAACATGTAAGTTTACCCAAAGGCTGAAGCCTTGAAGTCGTGAACTCCCGTCGACCGTCGAATCAGAGGAAGAGCAGGGAAATCTCGTCAACCGTTGATTTGGAATGAATATTGAAACCGTTAGATAATGATAAAAGGAAGAATGTGTTCAAATCTGACATTGACCTACTCCAGTGATAAGAAGCTTAGATAAACCAAGAAATCTCAAACTATGGAACCCCAAAGTTAACAGAAGATCGATCAAGACAAGAAAAGATCTACGACGATATATCTATTCAACACTTCGAAAATGATCGAAGGATGGTATAAAAGTGCCAAAAATCCTGAAGCCATGAAGTGTAAAGCCATGATCCAGGAGGGAGACATGTGGCAGAAGAAAAATATGACATGTGGCCCAATCAGCTAGTGACAAGTGTCAAGGTATAGTTGGCACATTAGGTATACAAAAGTCACGAATCAAGGTGACATGTGGCAGCCACTCAACCATTTCCATGTCAACAGTGACATCAGCAAGCCACATCACTCTAGGACTACATCCTCCGAGGATATCCATCTTCTCCTACCAACTAAAATATCTGAAGTGCCGAAGGTTGAAGTCACGAATTAACGTTTGTCCATTGATCTAAGATCCTACGGAATATTTCTTGACTGTCTGATCAAGTATAGTGGAAGGATAGAGTAAGCACTAATCATGAAGTAACGTTAAATGTTAATATAATTCGGGAGAGTTCTCGACCATTGATCAAGCATAGTGGAAGGATAGCGTAAGTAGAGGTGTTAACCGACAACAAGCGGTCACCACCATTCTATGACTTATTTGGTAGGTAAACCTTCAGAGGGATTTCTCTACTCCAGCGTTCTGGAGCCACGAATAGATGAAGTCCTGGAGTGAACAAGAGCCGTTCATATCAATTCCTTATTAAGTCCTGACCGTAGATTTGTTTGAATCCTTTGGATAAGCCAATATCATCCATCTAATGGAAGATTAAATATTGACCGTTTGATCTACTAGTGAATACAGTATACGAACTTAGGGGAAATGAATGACTGCAAAGGTTGGAAGTCCTGAAGGACAAAGTACCAGAGAACTTGGTTCTAGCACCAGTCACATGATAAGGTAAAGAATCTAAAGGGGCTAGAAGTAAATAATTCCTCGAACGTTTGAATACGGTCCCACGTAGAAGAATAGGGGCGGAAGAAGAAAGTGCTAATTAAACAATGCATGGAATGGATAAGCTCGTGGTCACACAAATTTTGGTTGAAAGGAAAGACTATTGATTAAGACTCGAATTCAAAACAATTAGAGATCTGTAGACTAATGAATCGATAAACAATCATGATTAAAGAAGAGTTAAATCATGAGCATTATGAATAGAGAATAAAAAGAAAAACTGATATTATTTAAAGTTTAATATTATCATTTAAATGAAGAGGTGAAATGGTTCAAAGTTCAAATAAAAGACACAATGGTTCAAATGTCATACCTTTTGGGATACTATATAAATAGAAAGGTATGGTGAAAGAAGTGTGTCTTTGTGGATTAAATAATTAAATAAATAAATTATATATATATATATATATATATATAATGGATTGGATGGAAGTTCATTCTATCAGGTTGGTGCATGTTTACAAGATGAGTCTTTTTATGAGGGTTGGATTCCTCACATCTCAGTTGAATCTGAGATCAACAAGCTGGGTCTTGTTATGAGGGCTAGATTCCTCATTTCTCAGTTGGATCTGAGAACTACAAGCTGGGTCTTGTATCAAAGAGTTGGATGTCTCATATTCAATTGAAGTTGAAGATATTAAAGGATTGGTTTTATTTGTATTAATTCAAGTTAAATAAATAAAAGAAAGATATTTTATCTACTTCATACAGTTTGTGTTACACATGT
>JASDQU011310378.1:5209-27913 GCA_032191745.1 Picea mariana
GGGTATGTTTTTACTATAGGTGGAACAACAGTAAGTTGGATTTCAAAACTACAAAAGGTTGTTGCACTTTCAAGAATAAAGGCAGAGTATGTTGCTGCTACAGAGGCTAGTAAAGAGATGATTTGGTTACAAAGGTTTATGGAGGAATTGGGAAAGAAGCAGGAGAACAACAAGTTGTACTGTGATAGTTAGAGTGCCATTCACCTTGCAAAGAACTCGGCCTTCCATTCGAAGACTAAGCATATACAATTGAGGTACCACTTCATACGATCCACCTTGGAAGATGGACAATTGAAGCTGGAAAAGATACACACTAGCCAGAATCCTGCAGACATGTTAACAAAGGGAGTAACCAGGGAGAAACTGAGTTCTTGCTCAGTTTCAGTTGGTCTTCAAGAATGAAGATGAAAATGAGAAATTTTCCAGGTCCAAGAAGGTTCAGATTCCAGCATATACAACAGCGGTGGAGTTGTTGAGATCAGTCTCCAAGTGGGAGATTGTTGGTTGTGGAGCCTGATTATCTTCCTGATTTATAGGTCTTTTACTTTTAGTCGTGTTTATACCCCATGAAGTATTTACACCCCAGAAGTATGTACACTCTTCCACACGGGGGAGTGCNCCCCTCTGCGGGGTCCGAGGGGCCTATCCCTCCGGCTAGGGGGTCTGGGGGCAAGTGGGCCCCCAGCGGGGGTTCGGGGGCAAATCCCCTGAAGCAAAAATTGCCTTGTAAAAGTATATTGTAATTTCATTGTAAATCTGGACCGTTCATTATAAGGTCACAGATCTAACGGTAGAGATTATGTTAGGGTTTTTTTCCCTAGAAGGAAACCCTCTTTTATGAGGGAAATGTATCACGGCTATGGTGGGTGGTGAATATTGTATTCTGAGAGAGGAGACTGTGAGAGAAAGAAGAGGAAGTTACAACAGGTTTTGTTGTAGGTTGTATCCCTTCATTTGTTGGATAACAATAAAGGAAGGACCTGGCAATTTCTCTGGTGGACGTAGCCCACACTGGGTGAACCACGTAAATTTGTGTCTCTCTTGTATTGTGTGTCTTCTGTGTTTTGTTTCTGCATTTATTTTATTTTATTGCTCCACGGTCCCATTTTTCTAACATTATTAACCTCATTAAGAAGTTCCTTCCCACTCATGAGAAGTATAGTGTTGCTCACCTCTGGTTTCACTTCTTTATCCTTAATCGGCATCAACATGTGAGTTCTCCCATTCTTCTCTAGGGTGTATGTGTTCTTTCTCCCATCATGAATCACATTTCTGTCATATTACCATGGTCTACCCAGCAATAGATGACAAACATCCATGGGAATGACATCACATAATATTTCATCTTTGTATCCTCCTATTTTAAATTCAACTAAACATTGTTTAGTGACGTTTACCTGATGTCCTTTTTGTAGCCACGAAACTCTGTATGGGCTTGGATGTTCAATAGTCTCCAGCTCCAACTTTTCTACCATCTCTGTAGAAATGAGATTGTCTATGCTACCATTGTCCATGATGACTTTTCATACCCTATCTTTGGTCTTGCAAGCAGTCTGAAACAATCTGTTCCTTTGGGTTGGGTTATCTACCTCTCTCTCTCTCAGGCATTAAGAGAACTTTCCTCATCATCAAGGATCTTCTGCCCTCAGCATCTTCTGCCTCAACATTTTGTTCTTGTGCTTTGGCAATGTGAGTTTCACCACCTTCTTTCTTCCTATCTAGACACTCATAAGATTTATGTCCAATTTTTCCACAAACAAAGCATTTCACTTCACTGCCTCTGCCTCTTCCTCTTCCTCTGGCTCAAGGAAAAATATTTCCATCAGCATACTGTCCTCTCTGTGAGCTTCCTCCTCTCTCAGTTTGAGTTTGAGGTTTCTTTCCCTCTTCTTGAGGTCTCTGAGTTCTATCTTTGGCAATTGTTTTGCCTCTGGCTTGACTTCTATCTCGGCCTCTTTGACCTTGTTTTCGGCTCATCTTTTCTTTAGCTTTTAGAGCCATCTGATAAGCATCTTCTACAGTTCGAATGATCATCATGCTCGTCTTATATTGGATGTCATATTGCAGACCATTCATGTACCTGGAAACCTTTTAATCATCGCTTTCCCGATGACCTGCTCTGATGTTTATCTTGTAGAACTCTTCAATGTATTCCTTTACTCACATCAGCTTCTATCTCAAATTCTACATCCTCTGAAACAGAGTGATTTGATAATCCTTGAGTATGAATTTGGCTTTCATCTTCGCAACCATTCTATCCCAACTCTTGATTTTTTTCTTGCCTTTGCAGTGTCTGTCAGCCTGTAGTTCATCCCACCATAATGTTGCATGCCCTTTAAGTCTTGTAACGGCATGTTTGACCTTCTTGTCTTCCTCAACATCCTCATAGTCAAAATATTTATCTAGAGATCTAATCCAATCTAGAATCTCTTCAACATCCAAATTTCCTTCATATAATGGAATGTCCATTTTTTCTTTGGCACCTATCCTAGCAACAACCCTGAATAGGCGTTCATCTGCAGCATCTTCGACTGCAACTTCTTATCCTTCATTTCCATCTTCATTTTCATTGTCAGCCTCGCTGATATCCCCAGTGTCAATTGTGTGCCTATGTGATGTCTCCATGGCATCAAGCCTGGCATGCAGTTCGCACATTTCCCTTTCCACTACTGGATCAGGCATTGGCCTATCTCTTCTTCTCGGTGACATGACTAAGAAATTTCTCCCTTCCTCTGCTATAGAAAGCAAAGAACTTTTTCTGTGCTCTGATACCACTTGGTGTGTATCAGAGTACTCCGTTTCTTCTAGCTCCCTTTGCCTAAAATATACAGACAAAATCAAGCTTTGATACCACTTGGTGTAGACCCCCGAACCCTCGGGTCGAGGTTGACATAGGATCTTTCTAAATCTTCCCTTGAGCCTGATTGATTCTTTGGTTTTCCCCACAGGGAATCACACACACACAACAGTGTTTTCCACAGGTCCTTATGAATTGAGCCTACGTGAACAAACACCAGGCACCAAATCAAATCTCCTTGACCACAATAGCATCACGCCCTTTGCTAATTCGAGACTTCGGGTCTCACAATTTCGCGATCCCTATTGTCGGGTTTCTTGGCCCTCTACTACCGAAACTTGAAATGTCGATTCACCAAAATGTATTCGGCAAGGGCTGGCTTCTTACAAAACTTTCCACCGATTCAGAAATTTTGGACTTTGTGACTTCGCGAATTCGGTTGCAAGGTTTCCGTCTCTCCAACCTACGAACCCCCAAAAACAGTCAATGAAGTCTTGACTCCGCCTGGCGACAAGTACGCCACCTTTCTTCTCCACTGTGTTCTACCTCTGACATGGACTCCTACCTCCTGTCACTCTTTCCGGCTTCCAGGACTCTCGACCCAAAATGTAATGATCCCAAGCCATTATGCAAGGATCATCACTGTTTTGGTGTCTTTTTAAAACTTTTTCTAAGTGAGGTATTTCGTCAAACACTTTGTTGATCTACCTTTTAGATCTGTTTATATGTGTGTATGCAACAAATAACAAAAACAGATAACCATGGAACATACCTCAACCATATGCAATAATATAGACAAGCCAAAACATCTCAATTCTTCTTTATTCATAAAATAGAGAAACCTGCTACAATGAAGATGTCGATTTGGAATGCTCAAAAGATGGACAAGAAGATAGACAATAGATAAGAGCTGCTACAAAATGCTCCCGCTAATACAAAATATGCCTCCCAAGGCTGAATAAGAAATGAATATCAATACAAGCAGATCTGAATGCCAAACTCTCCAGCTGAAGAATGCCACGCTCCAATAGAAGGCTGAAACCCTCAATAACTCAACCCTGCTGCCAAAAGTGTCCAATCACCCTAATAAATATGCCAACTGATAGATCGGGTGATGGTAAGAACAACCCAGGTGACTGAATCTCCAATATCCCTCTCAATCTCTGTAGATCTGAAATCCCCCACTAAATGGTGTGCCCCACTGGATGACTGAAACCCTAGATAATTCGGCCCTACTGAAGGAGGTCTCCAAATGCTCTGAAATTCTCCAAAAATATAGATCGGGACACTGCAAGTCACTAGGTAAAGTATCAGGGTCAGATCTGAAGTGTAACCCCTCCAAACGGACTAGATCTGGATCTCAAAAATTCCCTCCTTCTCTTCAATTCGCCCCACTGCTCAAGAAATAATCTGAGCCATAAAAATGTCTCAGAAAACACTAGATCTAATGTCCAAGGCCCTACAAGGAAAACCCAAGTGATAGAATCCTCAACGGCCCTGCCAATCTCCTACAACGAATCTCTCTCCAAATATGGTGCGCCCCTCTTGCTGGAATCCCTCAACTGGTGCACTCTCTCTCTATCTTCACATGAAACTAATGTAGAATCCTCCTGCAACTGAGTAGATCTGGAACTAGAATGGTGTGGGAGAGTATTGCATCTCCTAGACCAAGCTTGGGACAAGATATATGGAATCTTTCACCACCGAATCGTCCTCTAGGATTTGTTATGTCAAAACCCTCAAAACCCCCCAATATTGGGCTCACTAGCTAGAAGCCAGAAATCAAAAAGATAAACATACATGAATGATGAGTAGAGGCCCTTGCCTTCCTTTTATACTTTTTGGCTCACCTTGTCCCTCCAAAGTGACTTTCATTTTATTAATATTTAATTAATTAATTAATTAACCTTTTTACCTCTGAAAATCTCCTTATCTCACCTTGTGGCTTCCCTGGCCACTGAAAGTCACTTCTAGCCATCCCATCCTATATTTCTACTCCTCCCGATTCCAATGAGATATTACATTGAGAGGTTCCTCCAAGTAATGTGCCCAAAATTCCCTCTTCAGTGATTTTAATTAACTTATAGCTCAAAAGAGTCAAAATCATGGAAATTGTCAGAATGGAACAAAACCAAAGCCAACCTATGTGGAATGGCTCATAATTATGGAATATGATGATAAATGCCAACTGGACCCCACAATGCCTCTCAAATACCCCTGTACTCGCTATAACATCCATCTGGCTACTCTGGTCATCATAAGTCTCTACCCTGTGATGATGTCCCAAAGTGGGGACATTACACCAAAGCATTGCATCCTCTGTTTCCCGACACCTGAAGTGCTGAAATCCTGAACTCCATGCCAATTCCTATCGCAACTCATGACTTCGGAACTTTCGTTCCAGTATGCTCAACTCCTTGTCGTTAGGATCCCCGAAATCCCAAAATGACCTGATGGCTTGTGAAAAGAACCATCAACAGTCCACATTGATTCTGGATCCTAGAGTGATGAGTTCGCTTGCCTCTAACCACCCTGCAACTTCTTTGGATCCTACGGTCCTCGTGGTTTCATGAATTATCCACAGAGAATTTCGACTGCTCATTGCTCCTGGACAACTTCTGCGAAATAAACCAAGGTTCTTCCTTATGAACTTTACTTCTACTGGATGACTTCGACCCTTGTCTCCCTTTGACGTAGTTTGACCTCCATCCTCCTTTGAAGTCTTTAAAGGTATTATCCCTCCTGAGATTTTACCCTCAAACTCAAATCTCTAAAGGGTTCCTGCTCGCACTCCTTGTGGAAGACTTTCAAATACTTCTAAGTATTTGATTCTTTCGACTCTGTGCACTTCCTGCAACAGTAATCCTTCAGATCTCCCCTTGGTTGATAAGTTCTAAGATTTCAACCAGCCTGCGCACACCTTGCACAAATTCTATGCTTTACTTGCACTTCTATGGGAATGAGAACAACGGTATCCCTCCTGAGCTTTCAGAGATAAACTCTAAACCTTCGTCAACGCACTCCTTGTAGGAAATTCTCTCACTCAGGAAGAGACAATTGGAACTCATTCACTCTCTCTCTCAGACTTCAAACATTAACATGAAATCATACATACACACAGTATTAAAAAAAATGCATAACAGAGAGAATAACACAACTATCAGCATGTATACACAGAAAACATCATAACACCATGAGTATGATTCAAAGCTCCATATATTAATTCAAAGCTTCTGTACATGGGTTCTTCCCTACAACTTTCTGCTATAGCTTCCTTCTTCTTCTGATCTATGCTAATGTTACAATTGACTAATGATACAAAGGCGAGAGTGTCTATATCCGTTTTCCCTCCTATTCTCTAAATTGTCTAATCTAGTAATTCAAACCTACCTACTTTCATTAATTGGGCTTAAATGCCTTAATGTTTTACAGATGAAAGCAATTGCTCAAGATCTGTTTACAACCTCCAAGATATAAATGCAAGTACACCATCTTCCTAACTATTACATTAATATCCGCTCCCTTAAACTTTTGAAACATTTCAAAACATGAAAAATGTGTGTTGCGCTTTCTAGTTGTCCTTCGCCTCCATCCTCGCTTGACTGCTTACGATGCTCTTGCATCATTTGTTTTGTATCTTTGCACCTTTCTTATAGAATTTTGGCCCACTTTTCATCTATCTCTTCCCAGTGACTATTTTGTGGTGGTGTACCAAGTTGAAGATGGAATTTTACAATGTCTCCTATGCCTTTGTCGAGAAAAAAATTGTGAAGTAATATGGGATTTGTGCACAAGAATCCGTCGTGTAGCTCCATGTAGAATTTGTCTTTTATTGTATCGAGGGATGTTAGATCCTCAATATATTGTTCTATTATGTAATCTTCGACAATTATTTCAACCCACTCATGCATATTCATTCGACCCATGTTTGTAAGCTTGAGGATTAATTTTTTTTCAGGCGTCAATTTACGCATTACTAAATCTGTTTATGTACTCAAATAAGGCTTCCAGTATAGCTTCTAGAAATCTTTCGTGGGTCTCCGAGAAAAATTGTGAACGTGCTTCTGCTAGCATTAGGTTGTTTCTTCTTTCGTAGTTCATAATGTAATTTTTAATTTTCCGCTCCTACCATTTGTGTATGTCTTGTAGCGTTATCATCTATGTGAACATCTGCATGCCCAGGTTCAAAACTACCGACAACAAAACCAATCTTGCAATCTAGGGAAAAGTAGGGGAGTGTTACTAGTAGTTCAATAGATAAGAAATAATAGAGTACATGAACATAGATATAGATAAATACATACACAAGTAGTGGAATCCCAAAGAACAAAACTTTATTATATGATATGTCAATACAACACAATAGATACAATATCTCTCGTAGAGCTATCTTTTCTCATACAAGCTTGTCTATTTATACCTATATGTTTAGTTACCAGGTAGTTGTAACTACTTAACTTCCTTGGTTTATTAGTTAACATCGACCTCAACCGACCTATACTTCCAACTTCGACTGTCAACCGACTAACTCTTAGTCGACTGTTGGGTCTAGTTGACAAAGTTGACTATCCCTTACAACATGCCTCCGTGTCACCAGATAGGCACCATTATGAGCATCTGCAGACTTCCTTACCTAATACTCACATCTATCATGTACCTCTAACATCTAGAAACATTTTTCCAAAATTGACATTGTTCAAAAATTTTCATATTAAGAAATTGCATCGTTCACAGAGTTCAATTGTCCTTTTTTCTATAGCTTTAAGAAACAACCAAATGCTCCTTTGGAGAGATTAAATAGTTTTCCATGTTTTCCTATAACTTACCTTTCCGATGACTAAACCCATGCTTCAATCTGAGTTTTGAGATGAAATTTATGGCTCCCTAAAATCAACAATTTCGCCATTTTTGCACTTGTTTCACTTGTGCAATCTAACTCAAGGCCAATTTCTGCTACTTGTAGAAGAAAATTTGTTAGGAACTAGGAAAACATATGTATTGGGTGTTGATAGTATTCCTAATTGTGAGTACACAACAACTTTTTGAATGGGAATTTTATGCTCCATCCTAATTCTTCATCAACATGGATTTGTCAACTTTGTCCTTTTTTCATTTTCTCTAGTCTTGGAATGTTTAGCAAAAACCATTATCTCCCAATCTGAGAAGATCTAGAAAAATATATTCAAGGGAAAGTTGTTTGGATTGATGAGTAGGTAAAATGTCGAGTAAATAATTTTTGGGGTTTGCCATGTGGACTCCCTTTTTTTGTTCTGAAGATCTCAAAAATCCCCCAAAAGTGGCTTGAAATCAAGGATAATTTAAAGGGTGGAAATTTATATTGAAATGTAGAAACCTAGGTTAATATTACTAGTCCTTAATATTCAAAATGTAAAATGTTTGGCGATAGTTTTGTAAAAATATTCAAATTTCTAAGGATTTTATATAGTTTCTATAAACTTTTGGTGACTTTTAAGGTAAAATAATTTTATTCTATGGAATTTGGGTGAATCGTTTCTAGAAAAAATGGAAATTGGCGAATCTTTTTTTGGGAAAAACCATGGAAAATTAGCCCATTTGCGAAATTTAGCCCCTAAAATCATCTATACCTGAAATAGTGGGTTTTTCCCTATTTTGGATTCTCCACCCCAAATGCTTTGGAGTTTGGTCAAAATCCCAACTGAGTATCTTCATGTCTACTTTTTGGACTTCCTATAAGAATTTAATTTTCCTATGTCCCTGTCACTAAGCACGAACCTGTTCTTCAAAAATCACTAATTTGCATTTTCCATAAAATTGAAGTAAAATTTTCCAATGGTCCTCACTGACACTTTTGTATCCTTCCACATTGCGGACATACCCCTTAAATTTCATTTGATTTAGAGTTAACCTACTCTTGTGATTTCCGAAACACATTTTTAGCTCCAAACCTTTTTTTAGATATTTTCCATCTTTATTCTTTTCTTCTTTAGTCTTCTCCTTTTCTTTCTTCTTTTCTCTTTTCTTTCTGTGTTGTCGCACCATCTTTATTTTATCATGAAACAAGTTATCACACTTCCCAAAATTTTATCTCTTATGATGTGTCGCTCCATAAATTTTTATGGTGAGATACATCACACCATGGAACATTTTCCTCTCTATGACAAGGATACCTTTCTCCCTTTATCTCATTGTGAGAATTTTTCTTATCTCGCGATATGTCACAAGAACCTTTCCGTTATTGCAATATATTTCATTGGGATAACTTTTCACTTCGTGCTATGTATGAATTTCTTCTCGAAAGTCCTTTTCTTCTTCTCTTCTCTCTGTTAATTTTTTAATTAAATAAAGTACCTAGGCAAGTGTTTCTCATCCCTAGGTGCCTAAGGGGTGAGAAAGTGCCTAATGTGGGCCCTAGTCATTTAATTTGTGAGGTGCAAATTAAAAGGTGACTTTATGACTATAGTGAGGGAGAATGAAGAGACATCAAATTTCAGCCACACATCTAATCTAATCTCAGACATTGGATTAGAAACTCATCACCTACCTCATGAGGTCGATTAGGGTTGAGGGGTGCACCCTTTGAGGGTTGTTCATGCATTTTTGTTGAGAGATAAAATAGAGAAGAGAGAACTCAAGCTTTGAGAAGAGAGACAGCATTTGTAGGATGAGAGAACGCATCCCAAGGCAAACAAAAGGCATGGATTACGAGGCAACAGACAACATTTATTATCAGTCCGTACGGTACGGATTTGAGGGGTCATACAACATTTATTGTGCACAGAAATCCAGGAGAACAACATCACGGATTTCTAGAAAGTTTGGCATGCATTCCAAGGCTGTCGTACAGTACTTTTCAGGCACAAAATTGAGGAAGGTGTTGGGCACGATTTTCTGGGTAAAGAAAATCCATACAGTCATATGGACTTGCACAGAAAAAGAGGGTCGTACTACCAGAAGTTCTGGGCACGATTTTCAAGGTGTTGGGCATGTTTTTCAAGGCATTTGCTAAGCTGGGGTTTCCATACAGTTGCAGCAGATATTTGGCATGCAAACCAAGGACAATACGTACAACATTTAATGTTGTGACAGTCGTACAGTGGTATGGATTTCTGGTTCAGAAATCGAGGAGCGAGTTACAAGAATGTCCAGATCAGTTTGTAAAATTTCTGAAGATGAATATGCTGTAAAATAATTTATCAGAAGCCCATAAATAATAAAAATCCCTCTCTCACTGGTTTTCCCCTTATGGTTTTTTCAAGGGTCGATGTTAGACCGAAAATATCTGTGTCAATAATTTTATGAGTTTTATATGTTGCTGATATTTTATTTATTCGTTAAAAATGAAGTTCAGAATCCTCATGTTTTAGTTCTGAAATTAATTTTCTGTTGAGTTTTTATATGTTGATATAAAACTGGGTTTGGGCATTAAACATTGGCTTAAAAATCAGCGAGACTGAAACTGGGTTGGGGTCTGAAAACTTACATGGTATCAAAGCTGAGTTGAAAAGAAGCAGAGATTTCAGTAGTCAGAAAGTTGGGACAACAGTCACTTCACAGGGCAGATTTTTGAATTTATCATTTTCAGCAGAAAAGGGTCAATGGCTACAGGTTTGAGAGTTGAGGACAGACTTGATGGGGCAGCAAATTTTGGTGCTTGGAAGGAGAGGATGATATTTCTTTTGCAAGAAAATGAGTTGTGGGACATTGTGGAAAATACCACTACTCATCCTGTTGTGGTACCTACTGATGCTACTCTTCTTGCAGCTTACACTAAGAAGAGTATCAAGGCTAAGATATTTATTCTTGATGCCATCAAGGATCATTTGATTCCTCACTTGAAGGGGAAGACACATGCCTATGAGATGTGGGAGTCTTCGACTAAATTGTACCAGAGTACAAATGAGAACCGAAAAATGGTTTTGAGGGAAAAACTAAAGAGCATAAAAATGACCAAGGATGAAAATGTAGTCACATACCTTACTAGATTGACATAGGTGAGGGATGATCTTGGAGCTGTGGGGGAAGCCATAGTTGATAGTGAGCTTGTGAGAACAACAATGAATGGAGTTTCCAAACAATGGTCTATTTTTGTGGAGGACATTGTTGCTAGGGAGAAGCTTCCTGGTTGGGAACGTCTTTGGGATGAATTTGTTCAGGAGGAGACTTAGAGAGGTTATGTCCATGGAATTTCATCTACAGGTCATGAGGAGGAGAATGTGGCTCTTTCTACCACTAGCAAGAAGAAGTTCAGAAAGGGTCCAAAGGGAGGAAACAAGCCCAAGGGTGAAGGGAATAAATACATGAGCAAAGTCAAGTGCTTTGCATGCCATAAGTTTGGGCACTATGCAGGTCAATGTCCTAACAAGAAGAAGAAACAAACAACAACTTAAGCAGAGGTGGAAGAGTTTTCCACCAAGTTTGACAAGGAATTTCTCTTGATTGTGTGTCTATCCACGAGGACCACTCATTCAGATACTTGGTATATTGACAGTGGTGCCTCTCGCCATATGACAATGGTTCGTGAGCACTTGACAGACTTGAAACAGTGTGTAGATGCAGAGGTAGTGCTTGGCGATGACCGGGAGGTCAAGGTGGGAGGTTGCAGGACTGTATCATTTCAGAGGGAGCCTTTTCCTCCCATGACTTTGACAGAGGTTCTATATGTTTCGGGCTTGAAGAAAAACTTAATATCAGTTTCTACTATTGAGGAAAAGGGCTATGAGGTCTTGTTCCATGATGGGAAGGTGCTCCTTTTCCCCAAAGGGTCTAGCATCACTTTGGCCAAAGTGATTGGTACTAGACATGAAAGATTGTACAAGTTCTTGTTTTAGCCAGTGAGAGCATTGATTCATTCCACCAGTAGCAGTAGCAGTAGTGACCTATGTGAGCTATGGCATAGGAGGATGGCACATTTTCACCATGGGGATTTGAGAGCTCCGAGGGTGATGGTGACAAGAGTTCCAGATTTCAATTCAGAGCACCATGAGTTGTGAAAGGGGTGTGCTTTGGGAAAGTACACCAAGACTTCTTTTTCGAGCAGTGACAATAGAGCGGTAGGGATTATTGATCATATACATTCATATGTATGTGGCCCGATGTCTTCGAAATCGTTGAATGGTTTCCTATACTATGTTGTATTCATTGATGATTCTCATGGAAGTCTTGGATTTTCTTCATGAAGACCAAAGGACAAGTCTTCAGTCGGTTCCAAGAGTTCAAAGCTCTTGTGGAGAACCAGACAAGGAAGAAAATCAGAGTTCTGAGATCGAACAATGGGGCTGAGTATACCTCCAAGGAGTTCATGGACTTCTGTGCAGGAGAGGACATCATGAGAGAGTTGATTGTTCCTTACAACCCGCAGCAGAATGGGGTTGCAGAGAGGAAGAACGGGGCCATTGTTGGGTCTACGAGAGCCATGCTACATGATCAGGGGATACCACTATTTCTATGGGTTGAGGCATGCTACACTACAATCTATATGCATAATAGGAGTCCTCACAAGGTTGTGGGGAACATGACTCCTGAGGAGGCTTTTTCTGGGAAGAAGCCTGAGGTGGGGCACTTTCGGATTTTTGGGTGCATCACTTATTCATATGTCCCTTCTGAGAAGAGGACAAAGCTGGATCCCATGTTGGAGAGAGGGATATTTGTTGGGTACAGTGAGACTTCAAAGGATTTTTGTATTTACCTTCCTTCCTTGAGGAAGACTGTCTTGAGGATGGATGTCAGATTTGAGGAGGACAAAGCCTTTAGGAAGTATAGAGGGACAGAGAGAGGTGAGTAGTCTTCATCTCAAATTTAGGTGAGCCCTCAGCAGACTACAGTGACATGGAGTTTGGGTCCACCAGCTTCAGTAACGATAGGTTCACAGGTGACAGGGCCACAGAGTTCAAGTTCGCAGGCTACTGGTCCACAGGTTTCATGATCAGGTACTTCAGAGTTTACTTCAGGATCATTGTCTTTAGGAGATCGGGTTGAGAAAGGAGATTTCCCTCCACGGGACACTACTTCAGAGAGGAGGAAGCCCAAGTGGCTTCAGGACACTTTGAGGGAGGCACAGGGTTCAGTGGGGAATCCCAGACAAACAGTGAGGGAGAGTAAACCTCCCGAGAGGTTTTGCAGCTACATCGCGATGGTGAGCGGTATTCGGAAGACTGAGCCTTCCACTTTTGAGGAGGCTACTAGTAGACAGGTATGGAGATATTCCATGATGGAAGAGTACAATTCCATCATGAAGGACAATGTTTGGGAAGTTGTTCCTAGACCGGAGGGGAAGTCAGTGGTGACTTCTAGGTGGCTCTATAAGCTAAATCATGTTGCAAATGGTAGCATCAAGAAGTAAAAAGATTTCTTTGTGGCTCGAAGGTTTTCATAGGTTGAGGGAGTCGACTATGATGAGACCTTTGCAATGGTTGCTAGATACACTTCGATCAGGGTAGTGATCTCCATTGCAGCAGAGATGGGTTGGAAGATCCACCAGATGGATGTGAAGACCGCATTTCTAAATGGTCTTATTGAGGAGGAGGTGTATATTGAGCAGCCATTGGGCTTTGAGGTGCATGGGAGAGAGTCTCATGTGTGTATACTGAAGAAGGCATTGTATGGGCTAAATCAAGCTCCCAGAGCTTGGTATTCGAGGATAGATGCCTACTTGCAACAGTTGGGTTTTGAGAAGAGTGGTGCGGATCCCAACCTATACTTCACTGTGGTTGGAGAGGATCCTCTCATTCTTCTGCTGTATGTGGATGATCTTTTCATTACAGGGGAAGAGAGACTCATCAGTAGTTGCAAGGAGAGCCTTGCTTCAGAGTTCGAGATGACTGATATCAGACTTATGCATTACTTTTTGGGATTGGAGGTTTGGTAGGAGCCTGGACACATCTTCCTGGGATAGGGAAAGTATGTGTGTGACATTCTGAGTAGATTTCAGATGGGAGATAGCAAGCACATGACCACTCTCATGATTACCAACTGGAATAAGCTTCATGCTTCTGAGTCACAGTTGGTGGATTCCACTTTGTTTCGTCAGTTGATTGGGTCATTGATGTATTTGGTCAATACCAGGCCAGATATTTGTTTTGTTGTCAACACTCTCAATCAGTTCATGGTGGAGCCTAGGAGAGTGCATTGGGTGGCAGAAAAACATGTGCTCAGGTATCTTTTTGGTATGGTAGATTATGTTCTGGACTATCAGAGAGGAGATGGGGTCTGTCTGGTTGGCTATACAGATTTGGATTGGGCAGGATGTGTCAGTGACAGGAAAACCACTTCAGGGTGTTGTTTCGGATTGGGATCAATAGTTGTGTCTTGGTTTAGTCGGAAGAAAAATTCAATGGATTTGAGTTCTACAGAGGATGAGTATATGGCAGCCAGTCAAGCCAGTTGTGAGGCCCTTTGGCTTCACAAGATGCCAGTGGGATTGTTCAGTGTGCAGTTGAGGCCTACTGTGATTTACTGTGATAATCAAAGTTGCATTAAACTCTCGAAGAATCCAGTATTTCATGACCGGTCTAAGCATATTGAGATTCGTTATCACTTCATCCGTGATTATGTTCAGAGAGGAGTTGTGGAGCTATAGTACATATCTACAAAGGAGCAGGTTGCAGACATACTCACCAAGGCATTGAGCAGAGGCAAGTTTGTATTTTTCAGGGACAAGCTTGGAGTGGTGAATAACACTTTCCTCGATAAGAGGGAGTGTTAAATTTTTAATTAAATAAAGTACCTAGGCAAGTGTTTCTCATCCCTAAGTGCCTAAGGGGTGAGAAAGTGCCTAATGTGGGCCCTAGTCATTTAATTTGTGAGATGCAAATTAAAAGGTGACTTTATGACTATAGTGAGGGAGAATGAAGAGACATCAAATCTTAGCCACACATCTAATCTAATCTCATCCATTGGATTAGAATCTCCTCACCTACCTCATGAGGTCGATTAGGGTTGAGGGGCACACCCTTTGAGGGTTGTTCATGCATTTTTGTTGAGAGAGCAGAAAGAGAAGAGAGAGGTTGAGATTTGAGAAGAGAGACAACATTTGTAGGAGGAGAGCATGCATCCCAAGGAAAACAATAGGCATGGATTACAAGGAAGCAGACAACATTTATTATCAATCCGTATAGTACGGATTTAAGGGGTCGTACAACATTTATTGTGCACAAAAATCGAGGAGAACAGCAGCACGCATTTCTAGAAAGTTTGGCATGCATTCCAAGGCTGTCGTACAATACTTTTCAAGAACAAAAATTGAGGAAGGTTTTGGGCACGATTTTCTGGGTAAATAAAATCCATACAGTCCGTACGGACTTGCACAGAAAAAGAGGGTCATACTACCAGAAGTTCTGGGCACGATTTTCAAGGTGTTGGGAAAATTTTTCAAGGCATTTGCTAAGCTGGGTTTTCTGTACAGTTGCAACATATATTTGGCATGCAAACCAAGGATAGTCCGTACAGTATTTAATGTTGTGATAGCCATACAATGGTACGGATTTCTGGTTCAGAAATCGAGGAGCAAGCTATAGGAATGTCCAGATAAGTTTGTAAAATTTCTGAAGATGAATATGTTGTAAAAGAATTTATCAGAAGCCCATAAATAATAAAAAGCTCTCTCTCACTGGTTTTCCCCTTGTGGGATTTTCCAGGGTCGATGTTAGACCGAAAATATCTGTGTCAATAATTTTCTGAGTTTTATATGCTGCTGATATTTTATTTCTGCGTTAAAAACGAAATTCAAAATCCTCATGTTTTAGTTCTGAAATTATTTTTTTGCTGAGTTTTTATATGCTGATATAAAACTAGGTTTGGGCATTAAACATTGGCTGAAAAATCAGCGATACTGAAACTGGGTTGGGGTCTGAAAATTTACACTCTCTTGGGGCATCTCTTGCACTTCCGAAAACTTATTCTTTAGTCTTGTCAGACCCTCAAATATTTCCTTTGCCACGATGTTTCACAAAAAAAAATCTTCATGCAACACACACAAATTTCCAATTCTTCAACTTCCTCATCTTTCTCATATTTGTTGCATCCTCTAAAAATTTCTTCTTGTGTGGTGTATTGCACCGCAAAAAACATTATTTTTGTGCAATATGCAACTTTTCCCTCAAGTTTTTTTCAATTTTTTTTTCTAAGGCTTAAAGCATCTTCTTCTTGGTGATGACATTGTATTGCATGAAAAATATCTTCATATGATAGCTTCTTTGCATGAGAATATTTTCATGCAAAGCACAACTTCCTCAAAATATTTTAAGTGTCACACTATCAGAAAAATTATCTTTTTGTGGTGTATTGCACCAAAAATATTTTGGTGCATTACATTGTATTGCAACCAAACTTTATTTCATGTGATAAATGGAACTCTTAAAAAAATTCAAGAAAATATTCATAGTAAAAAATCAATTGTCCTGGATTGAACACTATGTCACATGAAAAATGTTTTCACGTGACACACTTTGTATCACACTGAAATTATTTTTGTATGATGCATAGAAATTTCCTGTCTTTTTCCACACTTAGTTGCTTTTCAAAACACTTGAGTTTGTGACTGTAGTGGAATCACTGACTTGGAATTTTGATCCAAGTTTGACCACCCAGATACCAAATCGACCCCCATCACATTAGATAACTCTATATAATCACAATTTTGGGAATGTTCCCCAACTTAACACAAGAAAAAACTATGTTGTTATGCAACAAACCCATACAAACTAGTGTTGAAATCTACAACTCTTATACCACATGTAAAATACCGAGCCTACTAATACAAAATAAAAAGATCTTATACAAATAAAATTAAACAAGGTAGCATGGCCAGAATTTCTCACACAGGTAACAACAAATTCTAAAAACCATGAATGCAAGATATTTTAAACATACTTAACAAAATTCAAATAAAACATATACACAACAGAAGTTAGTGAATGTAATATAGCATAAAAAAAATTTGTTTAGTAAAATAATTGACTGGATGCATACAAGGGACATTCCTCCGAACCGTAGGCTTGTTGTTCCATTTCTCTCAACAACAAGCCACCCCAAGTTGGGGCTATGAGTCCACAAGGAGATATGGCTCTCTTGTTCATTGTTCACACACACAACAACTTGATTCTTGGGTTTATACTCCAACAAAAATTCCATGTTGTCATCTCTCTTTCCCATCAACTTGCACAACCCAAAAAATGGGATTCCATCTCTACCATGTAGTCCCTCAGGCCATCCCACTTCTCTCCAAGGCTCTAGTGTAAGGTCATCCAGCAAATCTCTTTCTTCGGGACTCCAAGAATTCTTAGTTTTTTTAAGAGTTCTCATAACAGCCTTCTCAAGGCTCTAAAGTAATTTCCTCAATGGGAAAAACTCACTTGCAGAAACACAACCTACATTATAGGCATGCAATATTCATTTCCAGCATAAAACTCATCTTTATCAAGTTGTCCTCACACATCCACTATGGCTACCTGTCATTTCCAACACCAAGCTCCTTTTTGTTACTGTTGGCATAGGAGCAGACCCAAGGTTCAACGCTTCAACAATGCACCAACAAAACCCTAACTACCAGCCCTTTCGGCAACACCTGCAAAGCATATGAAGTCTCACCCAAGGTAGATGCAGGGGGGGTTGCAGGACTCAAGTGTCTACAACCTAGCTGGGACACAGATCTATGATCACAATGCTTAACATAGCACTTAGCCAATAACATTCATTATTCTTTAACCCTTATTCACATCACAGGTCAAACCCTTATTACAGAACAATCCAGTATTAATCAAGATCTAAGCACATCTAATCATTTAGCACATAGCATCCGAGAAGATCTAACATTCATTCACGTATAAGGCACTGAGCATCAACTGGATCTACCTATCATGCATCAAGATCATTACACTAAGCAAGTAAATACATAAACTATATGAACAACATAGCACAAATCACATCGACATAGGATATACATGTTTCACCCCAGTGTGGGGCTACGTCCACCAACTCTTTTTCTTCTTTAGTATTCTCTTTAATCTCCTTACAAGCACCAAGCCACAAAGCTAACTCCACATAGGACAAGAGATATGCGCACACCTCGCTAGATCCTCCTTCCCTGAGTTAGGTCAAAGAACAAAGCCTTACATAGTCTGTCTGCACCAAGCACTTACAACAACACTTGTACTTAGCTCTGCAAGTCTCAATATGTTCGTGCACAAAGCTAGCTACTCATGCACTAAGTTGATTCTACTTCATACTGACTTCGCTCTAAGTCTTATATACTTATTTATACATTACAAAAGGGGCCTAAACATGGGTGAACCCATGGGCCGACATCCCATACCCATTACATAAACCCTAAAACCCAAAAATCCCGCAAAAGGGGCGAGATCCCGCGATCTTTGCTTTGCCTGGGCGCTCCGTCTTCGACCAGCCTGTCAAAGTCCCAAAAATGGTCAAACCTGACCAACATTTCCACAAAACTTGGTCGAGGGCCAAAATTTACCCCTAAAAAATAGTTGTAAACAAAATTTTCTAAAATCTCTACTCAAATTTCCTTTTTCTCTATGCATGCTTTGACTCTCACACATTTCCCCAAAAGTAGCGTACTCAACACATGTTGTCATAGATAGGTGAAATGATATTTCCCACCAACCTGTTACATGAGTGTACTTATCCCATACTTCAATATCTAAGTGAGGTGACTTTGTCCACCAACCTATTATGTTTATTTAATGTCTAGGTTGAAATAAGATAAAAGGGAGAATATTAATAATAAAATGATTTATAAAAGAATGGCTTGGTTTATTAAGCATATGGAACCCCATTTATCCTCCTCTCTTTTGGAATCATAGCCCCCAATGTTACCACCTGTCTCATATTGTAGCCAAGGATTTATTTTTATTAATCATTTCAATGCACATTTGCATAGCTCGGTCCTCAGCCATATTGATCATTATAAGCTCTCTAACCCAAAACATATTGTCTCACCAGCCTATTTCACATTTGCACAATTACAATAAACTTTATGGGGATTAAAATTGGGGATGTGACATCTTAGGTAATCGATGGCATCTAGGGAGGAATGGAGACAATGAACAACAAATTGCAGGAAACTTTCAAAGGAAGAAGCAATGGAGGAACAAAATGGTCGAACAAGAGAGAAAGTTGATTGAGAACAAAAACTCGACCAAGAAAACATTGGTGGTGGGAAAAATAAGCCACATGTGACATACTTAATGTGCCCCATTAATACAAAATTTGTCAAAATGTCACTTACATGTGTGACCAACCTAATCCTGAACCCAAATCCATTATAAAACACTATGCAATGCACACCAAAACACATTGTATAGATGCTCATCTAATTTTCCTAATTCAAAGAAGCCATGTGCACCTAAAATTACTAGCATAGAGTTTTGAACCCCCTCCCCATTGAGAAAGCTAGTTGCAGAAGAAGAATATTTTGACGAAATGCATCCAAAGATGAGGGGACAAGTGTATTCAAAGCATAAAATAGTCGATCCTCACAGTAAGATGAGGTTCAATGGTAGAATTCATCATATATTGATGTCTAAATGAATAGTATTCGACAAGCATGCATAGAGGAAATCATCTGGGACAAACATTGGGAACATTTCACTAAATGGGGCCTAGTCAAAGGAAAATGGAGAAAGGAAACCGTAATGCTTGAAAAAACACAAATTAGGTCATACATGAGTACACCTTAGGTTGCAAAGTTCGATGGTTTGAAGGAGGGAGTTGTCAAATTCATCATCAGATTATATCACCATTCTTAGCTATGGATTTACAGACCAATCACAATAATGGATGGATTTATCCAATGAATCTATGGTCTACCTCACAAAGGAAAATTGGTCCTAAATGTGATTGACTTGACAACTTGGATCCAAAATTTCACAGGCAACACTTCGATGAAGAACTCGAAGGGTTTGGTCATAAGCCAAGTAATTGACCAACATGTAAAATGGGTTTGCATCATAATATATGTATGCTTTAAATCTTTAGGTCAAGAGTTTGATGTTAATCCTAACATGTCAGAAACCATAGGTCAAATAGTTGAACAAGGAAAGGTTTTTAACTGGTTCGAACATATTTTCAACATTTTAAGGACGATTTGTGAATAATTCCAAGTGTCTAGCAAAGGAAACCGGTACCCATCACTTTCAATTTGGGTTGCAATGAGTTAGGTTTTCCTATTTGGAAAGACCGCCTTTACTAGGTTGAAAAACCCAACAATGTTCAACATCGAGTTCTTTGCATATTTTTGGAGAGGCCCAAATGAGGGATTAACACCATAATATATGTTCTAGGAATGGGTCAAGCCATTAAAGAAAGATTTTCATCAGTGGAGGGTTGCACGAAAAATCAAAAGGTTTGTACCCTTATCAGTCCATGTACAATTGGGATTTGACTTCACAAAATTTTGGTACACACATGGAGTATTCAAAGAGCCCAAAGAGATTGAAAACCACCCAACAGGTAAACAATTTTTTGTTGAAGTCTCATGACATTCGAACAAAATCACACCAGTTCCAACTCTCACCTCTACCAGCATCACTAACATCATCACACCTTTGAAGGATGGGAAAATCAACAAGGAGCAAGAAGCAATTTCTTATACTATTCCTTTTATAGTACAGGGAGATTCGACATCAAAATCCCTTAAGAAGAAGTATATTGGGAGGAACAGGATATAACAAACAAAAGCGCTAGATGAATCACTCAGCCAATTGATGGGGGATGACTTGCAAACTCTTATCCAAGGTGCTAAAGAGATCAACTTTGAATATCCTATAATAAAGAATAAATTAGAGAAAGTCACATAGAAGGTACTTACAATAGATATAGGCTAATGTGGGAAGGAAAAAAGAGAGAAAGAAAAGAAAAGAAAACAAGTGTTGGAGTTGAGCTTTGAACCCCAGTATGCCGAAGCAATGGAAGAGTCTAAAGAAATCATCATGGAAGCCTTGAAGAAAAACATCATGGTTGATTTATAGAGGCAAATACAATTGGAAAGGATGTGGTAGCGGCAAGCCAAAAAAGAAGCCAAGGAAGCTAAAGATATTGCTAGTGTACCTAGACAAAAGAAAATAGAGAAAAGAAAAATCAAAATCAAAATACTATGGCCACCTTAGTCAACAACTGATATAACCAAGGATTCGTCACCCACAACATCGACCCCTATTGAGAAATAAATTACAGCATGGTCAACTATCCCACAACAGTCAACTACATTGACTCAACAACCCTAGTTGACTAAACAACCAATATAACAATAGTAGATCGAGAAATGAACCCAAAAATAGACCTGACAAAAGACTTAGGAGCAAACATAACAACATGATCAACAACCAAACTAGTCATCCCATGATCAACTACCTTCCACTCCAATGATGAACCATCCACTGACCCAAGATACCCCATCCAAACCATATTCACAACTACTTGCAACAATGACAACAAAAACAAAACCAACATCACCCCATTGACACAAAAGAAGTAGACATGAGAATGAATGGGACAAGAGATAAAAGGGACCAAAGGTCTTTATGGCGTTTTGACCACAAGGAGACCCTAGAAAAACTTCTAAGGTAATCTTTGATCAACTAACATGACTCATGGTGAGATGATGGAGTTATATCATGAATTGAGTAAATAAAGTATCAAGAGGTGGAGAACATCACTCAAGGGCACACAAATACTATAGGATAAAAAGAACAAGGAACAACAAGTGTGGAAAGAATGTAAAATAATAGTCCAAGAAAACTTGGGAATTAGTACTAAAGATCTGACTACTGACCGAGTAGACTGCATGGTGCACTTGATTCGTGAGTTGGTTGACTAACAAAAACAATTGGAACTAGAAAATAGATGACTTAAGGTGGACCAAGTTGGAGCAATCTTGCAGAAAGAATACGAAAAATTTGAACAGATAAATGCATATTTCGAAGGAATAGGTTCACATGTTTCTGGTATGAATTTAGTCCTCAACAATTGTTCAATATATTTTTCCACCACATGTAGTCAATTGAAGTTTTARTAKGATCTCATTAAAGAKATCACTAATATACTAACACCACATCCARCCYATGAACCKACAATGCTTTGACCAGGAAAATTCAACAAGAAAAGAAAGTAGAGGAAAACTTGTTAGCCCAAGAACATGAATGGTTTCAGGACAATAGGAATGCACAAATAAAAGCTAACACTAGATCAAAACATATTGCAGAAACAACCAAATAACTCTAGAGCATGCAATAGAAGTACAACCTAGACTTGGAATCAATACAGAATGCCCCTATTCCTAAAAACATGGACTATTTGGTTCAAATGAAAACATAAATTTTGAAAGAAGAGAAAGCACTAAAAGAATGGTAGGATTTTGAAAGTCAACTTCAACAAATTGCACCACATATTCACCGAATTTGCACAAATCCTCCAAAAACCACTCTTGTTTTAGAACGACATGTACCAACAACTTCTCCACCTCGACCAAGAATTTCCTTTTTCATCCCAAGTACATATGTAACACAACCTACTATCGCTGAAGTACTATCTCCGACCCCATCAAAATAAGTAGAGGATCTAGACTGATCTGAGAAACTTAGTGCTAAACGTGAAACTAAAGTGCACCTTAATGAAGCATCAATCAATCAACCTAAGCCACCCACCAAAATAAGATCCTGAAGCATAGGAAAAATTATCTCCAACGCCACAAACACCTTCAACAATATCAGTTTTGTAAGAATCATTCCAAGTAGCGCCAAGACCACCTCCAAGCTCTTAATCAACACAACCTTGAACACATTGATTTTTTGTAAATTTTGGGCACTTCAAATTTTTGTAATTTTCTTTGATTCCAATCTCCCTCTTCTTTAGCATAAAGAAGGATCCTAAAAATAGAGATAAGCCATGTAAAAAGAGCACATAATAGGGAA